>PVJC01000595.1:0-117611 GCA_004026665.1 Murina feae
GGACATAGCTTTATTTCCAGCCAATTTGCAGTTTCCACCTAGGTCTGTTAAGCAGCTCACCTAAGAAATAGCAGGTTCTGCCCAGTCATGTGCCCTACTACATACTAGCTAATAGGTTTGTGTGCACATCCCAGCCACAGTTGTGTTCCACATTTGAAAATGGCAACACATGACAAGACCTCAAACATAAATGTTAGTACAGAAAACATCCCTAGGCAGTGTGTATCTCTCCGTACCACTTGGGACTCTTGGAGGCATATTTATTAGCAAATGGAATTAACAGTCAACGATTGATTAAAGCATCTTTCACCACCCCCATGACTGCCTTGACAAATCCTGCAGCCCCGGAGAATGTTACCCCAGCTGTTCCTTCCGAGTGACCCTTGCTTGCTCAACACAGCATTGACTTCTAATTGTTAAGCCTGCTAATCCCGACTGAAGTGGGCCATCATCTCAAGTGTGGAAGGAAGAAGGTGGGGATCTAAACTAGATTTGCTGTCCTCTGAAGAAATAACTATATCAAGACTTTCTCCTTGGAGACAAATCATCTTATGCCAGGGGGCAGGGTGAGAGAGGGGGGAACTCCATAGAAAAAGACGAATGACAGCACAAGATGTAAAAAGACAAGTACTCTGTCATTTTGTCATAAAGCCGGAAGAGACAGCGATGTAGCCTGGGCTCTACGTCCCGATGCTCAGAATACATCACAGGCAGCGCACAGGCTCTGGTGCTGGAAGTCTGTTTGGTGAACCTAGGATACACCGAGGGGCTTTCCTGATTGTCAGTAGCTTGTTCTGTGTTTAGGGGTGGACAGAGAAAGGGACAGACAAGCAGTGCTGGTGTGAAGAGTTGGCTTATGAACAACTGATTAAAAAGTCTCTCACAGTCTGGGAAGATTAGTGTTCTGTGACATGCTGAGACAACATGCCTGTGTGTCCTCTCATGCTCACAAATGTATACATGCAGGTATATACTTTTTTTTCTTCAGGTATATCATTTTAAAGAATTCTAAAATTGCCTATTAACTCAGGATCCTCTATCCTCTCTTGATTCATAGCCTGCCTGGATGGGATGTTCCACTTTGGGGAATTATATTTGCTGGCACATTCATGTCACGAGAATGCTATTTAGAAACTGTCATTGTATATGTTCACTGTGTTTGCTCCCATTTCTTCTTTCCCTTCCCTCCCTCCCTTTCCTTTTTATTTTCTTTTACATTTATGCTAAATTCTATTGTTCCCATCATGCTGTAAAGAATAGTGAGATACTTGTTTTGCTTGTTTTTCTTTGTTGTTGTCGTTACAATTTACATGTCTGTCTCCCCCCCTCCATAATTCGTTGATACTTAGTTTTTTCAGAAAAAAATCAGCTGCTCAAATTTACCTTTAATATTGCTTCTGAAGTTTGCTATTTTGCTGCTATAGCGCCATTCACCTCATAACGATATTTCAGGTCCTAAGTCACGCTTCATTTCATGTTTTCCGTTGGTTTTCTTTCTGGCCTCCTAACCTGGATATTTATAGCCCCTTAAATAACAACACTCAGGCTTTTAAGTCCCAGAATCAGCCTCCACGCCTTCCCTAATACCGTTCAAGTGTTAGATTAGTAACATTTTTATAAGGAAACCAGAGGAGTGTGATACTTAGCCGAGTTTTGCCACAGACCAGGATAATCTAGTCTAATTTCTGGGAAAACACATTTATCCTGGTGAAAAGAGATATAATTATGCCCTTATTACTCTGTGGTGCTTGGCGTTGTTTGATGCCTGTGTGAGTAGGGATGGGGTGGGGGTCCTACAGTGTGAGCATGTATGTCTGTTGTAATCCCAAAGTCTTACCAACAACCACAAGCCTCCTTTGAGATCAATCATATTTATTTGGTGTTTGTTTTCTACTCCCTGGTACTTGTTGCTTTCTCTTTGTCGCTGTTAATTTTGTTTGTCATACGTCAGACCAGGGTGAGTGAGGCACATTTGGACTTGGCTCATTTTTTTTCTCCTTCCTTCCTTAGTCACCACCTTTGCTAATTTCAGGCGGTCAGCACATTTGGCGAGTGTGAGGCTGCCTGCTGGAGCAAGTCATTAATCTATATTAGGGAAGAAAGAGCCCCAGCCCTCACCTTTCCGAGGCGGCCCCCACCCCAGGCTGCAGGTTACGTTCCTCCTTCCTTGGTGAGGAACCTGTTGTTTCTTTTATCAGTTTTTCTTTTCTTCTTCCTGCTCTAATATCTGCACTTGACAACACCGCCCTGGCACACTGGCCGAGTCTTCTGTGCCCAACGGCATGCCACCTCAGTAGATAATCCAGCTTTGCTGGTCTGTTTCCTGCCAGTTAAGTGGACCCAGTTCCTAGGAAGCCATCCCAGTTCTTTTTTATTAGAGCATTTCAACAAAAATCTCCCTCCTCTCTGTGTCTTTAAGGCAGTAGTTTTTCATCTTCCCGGTGTTGGATTTCCCCTGTCCCTCTTCCTCCTTTTAATCCTCCTGTTGAAATATCTTTTTTATTCCTAGAAATGTTAAAACAAATATGCATTATTCCATTTTAATTTGAAGGAACTGTGTTTTTAAACGCATTTATTTATTTATTTATTTATTTATCTTTAATCCATAGATTACCTACGTTACACCATGAAATAAAACTACCAAGAAGTGGCCTCCCTTGAAAAAATTTAAAATCAACCTATATTTCAAAATGTTGGCTTTCCCATGTATATACAAAACAAAAGAGGTTGTAGCCACGGGAGGATAAAGTGCCAGCGCTCTTTGCTGACAAGGGCGATTTTGAGCTGTGCACTCTTAGATTACATCCAGGTCTTCCTGTGGAACCGCGTACCGTAGACCTAAGAGATGCCAGAGAAAACATCTAGGCCAGGGATTTCCAAATCGGTTCCTCCTGGGGAAAGAGTTCTACCTCCAAATAGCACTTGATGTGGCTCACCAATAGAAAGAACCTCGCAGCCAAGATCTCTTGGTGAGGTCGGGAAGCATGGCCCTGCCCCCCGACCTCTCACTTGCCCATGCAGTAGGGTCCCTGAGACCACCAAGGCCCTCTAGAGGATGACTTATGCACTGTTTTTCTTTGTCCCCTCCAGACAATTCCTGCCCTGCTCAGTGTCCCAGGATGCCCACCTCAGTGGGCTCTCTCTCTGGCCCTTTCACCCTCAGGTCAAATTTAGCCATGATGGGCATCAAGAACAAAGCAAGGTTAGGCTGTTAGGTCCCCAGGCTTGCTCCCTGCAGGGTGTGGGTTGACAGACTCCCTCTACAGAAAGTTCCCTCTGTTCAGCTGTCAAGGGTGAGGAGCTTGCCCCTTTGTTACTCCAGGATATTGTCCTCAACCCCACTGGTCCCTTAGACCCTGCAATGACCTTTGCACACAGTGCCTTTATTAATGCTCCTCAAGTCACCCACTTAGAGTGTGCCATCTGTATTGTGCCAGGATCCTGACCAACAGATACGGTTTGAAATCTCAGACCATGATCACCTCCTTGTCCAATGCATAAACCTTCATCCAAAACACATAATTGTAATTTTTATGGGTGGAGGAAGATTCTGAAAGGAGACTTCTGCGGAGTTATGGCTCTGTTTCCTTCCCTTGGGTTTCCGTCTCTGGATTCTTCCTGTTCTTTTAAAGAAATCTGGAAAGGAGCTAGATGTGCAACTGTCAGTCTGAGGCCAAGGGCAGCTGCAGGCCAACCTCGCTGCCCGTGTTTAAATGACCCTCATCCTGCTGCTTGGCTGCCTCCAAGTTCGCGCTCACATCTGGCTCTGTCGGCGCCTGAATGTAACCTTGAGAATGATTTTGGAGATTTCTTCAGGGCCTGGAGGCTCTCTCTCAACCCACTCACTGACCCTGCCCTCTCCCAGATGTTCCCAAGTCCCCTGGGTGACCTTATGTGTCCTCCCTGGGATATTGCTCAGTCATCCTAGAAATGTGAGGCCATGGGGTCCCAGCCAGAACATGGCAGAAATATCCACGTATGTGTTCTGCCTTTCCCCTGTGGAATACTCCAGGCTTTAATGGAAATACTCCTCGAAATGAAGGGAGAATCCAGTATTTGTTGTTTTAATCAAATCATGAACTTGACCCCTTTAGATAAGCCCTGGGTTATAGAATAGATGTAAAATGTGGGACACTGGCTAGGTCCAGGAGGCGAGAGAGGGAGAGAGGGCACCGCCTTCTCCTCCCACCTCTGCCTTCCCAAGAAATACAACTATATGAATGCTCACTTCTTTTCTCCTGATATTTCGAGGACTCCAGATGTAAGCTCATTGATAGTCTTGCTGTGTGCTTCAGTATTTGTGCTTTTAATAGATATTGCAAGTGTGTTTAATGTGAAAATAGAAATGAAGGGCTCTTAAAAGAGCTTACTCAAAATCCTGCCAATTACTGAAGTCTACCAGACAAGCAGGAGCCGCTCTTTTTTTTTTTTTTTTCTTTTTATACAAGGGGGCGTGGGGGAGGGGAAGAATGTTTCCACAAAAGCCTGGCCTTTTGTCTTTAAAAATATGCCTCTCTTGGGTACTGGGTTATAATAGTAAATACAGATGCAGCTATGTCACATTAAAAGACACCCACATCCAGTACAATGTTCAGGGCACCGTTATGGGACTTGGAAAGGTATAGTGTCGTCTAAAATTGTGTAGTCGCTATGGGGAAACTGGTACTAGCTCTGATTTTGCAGCTCTATGTCTGCTTCCCGGGTAATCTTTAAGTAAAAACCCACACAGTGCCAGCAGGCTCGTCTGTGCAATCTATTTCAGCTTCCAAAGATTCTCATCACCTGTTCACAAACATGTGAAGGTAAGAAATAGCCAGATTCCATTGCAAGTCCCCAAGGACGTTATTTTAGCTGGAAGCAAACAAATAACTTTAGCTGCGGCCATCACCCCAACTGGTTCTGAGCTGGCTTGGGGTCCGAGCAACGGTTTCTGATCCCATTCTGCAGTAACTTAAGAAATGCAAAGGTCAAATTGTCCATAACCCTCTCCAGCCCCTAGTGGAGCTGAGGAATTAAATGTTGCTTAAACCTTTTTCCTGTTGCCAGTTTTTCTTAAACATTAGCTCTGTTCCATTTTTCTTCCCCACTCTGATTCGCAAAGAATAGGGAAGCTTAGCCAACTGCAATTTCAAAGTATTGCCTCTTAAGCCCAGGCCAAGTGTGTAGACTTGATAGAATTCTGATTAATGATCTTATTACATTAATTTTCGGAGGAACCCAAAGGCATTTCTCGTCCTCCTCCTAGCGCAGCCTGGTCTGCCAGAAGCATTTGTCCACTTAAAGAGCTAATGTCTTCAGCTACCAATAACCATAAAAGTGAGCATCTATCAGGAAAGGTGGCTTTTTTAGATGCGCAGAAGGCACACTACAAAATAGATATAGAACTTGGCTGAACTTTGCTTCAAATTTGCCAATCAAAACTCACAAACCCCTGCCAAGTTGGCTACAAAGCCTCTTACATGGAGCCAACACTAATTATATCAACAAGAAGTCCACGTTTAGACCCTGTTAAGTCCTGCACTTGTGGACGTCGGGGATGAGTCTTTCGTGTGTAGAAACACAGGTCCCACCTAGAGGAGCTCTTTCCTTTCCCAGCTTCTTCCTAAAACTCCCAGGAAGCTCTCAGGTCCCAGCCCTGTCTGTTCCTCTGAGCCAGCCTGTCCACCCCTCTGACTTGGATGAAAAAAGTCCCCAAGCAGTCGGACTGCCCCAGTGAAAGGTCAAGCCATCATAGTTTTCTTTAGAAATGAGAGACCTTATGTGGGTTTTCCAGAGAGCCAGCTCTGAGAGGATGTTTATTCTGTAGAACTTTTCTTAGGTTCCACACCTGTGGAATGAAGCTGATGTGGCCAGAAGGAGAAGTCAAGCTGAGATGCAGCTGGGCAAGGATTTCAGCCTGGGAGAGATCTGGAGCTAAAGGGCCCAGCAGGAGTGTCAACCCCCATTGGGTTAATATGCCCAGATCCTGACACCTCTTCCTGACTAGTCACTGGGCCGATTGACCCCAGAAGGATGTGACCTTGCTCCAGGAAGGATGTGACTCTCTGCAGTTCAGGCATTCTTGCAGAGATTGACATCTGAAGGCCATACACCTTCCTGGAAGGGAGATCTCAGCCATACACCAGTGACCACCTTCTTCCCAGCATGGATATACCCCAGCCGCTGCCCCATACTCTCCTTCACCCCAGCCTTCTCACACCATCACTTCTTACAGCACACAAAACTCTCCTCCGGGACTTCGGGTTGGTAGGAGCCGCTCTTCAGGCCTTGAAGTAGGGAGGATGGCCCTGGAACAAGGCAGGCCTGGAGTTGGGTATTTTCTCTACCGGGTAACCAGCTTTGTCTAAAATGGAGGCAATGCTACTTAATCTCAAAGGTTACTCAAGCCTAAGTGAGAATATTGGCAGAAATTAATCAGCACAGAGAGAAGAACTATATAGTAGAAACTATGCATGTGAGCGGAGAAGAGTTGGGAAGCATAGGCTGACATCTGCTTCCTTGGTTGAATGTTTCTGGCATAGTTACTTAATATCTCTAATCCTCATTGTGCTCAGCTCTAGAATGAAGGTTTGTGAAAATTATCTGAAGGTCATAGTAGTGAAGGGCTCACCAGTGTACTTGGCTCATAGCCTTCACTTGGTAAGTTCATCCCTTGGTAAGATGAACTTGGTAAATTCATCCCTTACCAAGCATCTACTCTTTTGCATTCCCACCCAGTGGGCTGGCCTGTACAGTTTCAACTCGCTCCTCAGCTTTCTCTGATTCTTCGGAGACATGAGCCGAGCTCAGTAGCCAAGTTATTGTAATAAGTGATCCAATTAGCCGCCATTTATTTTACATTATTAATTGTCTTCAGTGATCCCCAACATACTTGAGGGCCACAAGCCCTCAGCACTGGAAGTAATGATGGGATAAAATAAGATGCAAGGATGTTATTTGGGGACAGTTTGGTGTTACTAAGTCACTTTTCCACCCTTAAAAAAAAGTTCCAAATTGGTGATCTGAAAAGTTCTACTCAGCCCCTTCTTATTAGTAAAGTTGTTCATTGACTTCCAAGAATCCAGGAAGATGGGGGGAGAGGGGGAATCAGTGGGACAGACTCAGGATTAGTGCATCCACCACCACAAGAAATGCTGAGAATCTCAATTAAAATAAAATTACTAGGCCTTTTCTTAAGTGCCTCATACTTTAGCATAAGCCGTTCCACCTGTATGGGTTTCCTAGGGCCATAGCAAGTTACCATAAAGTTGATGATGTAAAACAACAGAAATTTAATCTCACAGTTCAGGAGGCCAGAAGTTAAAAATCAAGCTATTGGCAGGATTGGTTCCTTCTGGGAGCCCTGAGTGAGACTCCTTCCCATGCTTCTTTCCTCGCTTCTGGTGGTCACTGTCAATGCTTAGCGTTCCTTGGCTTGTAGACACGTCACTCCCATCTTGGCCTCCGTTCTTACCTTGCCTTCATCTGTGTCCCTGTATGTCTTTTCAGTCTCTTATACTGATACAGGTCATTAGATTTAGGACCCGCCCTAATCCAGTACCTTCTCATCTTGATCCTTATCTTAACTACCTCTGCAAAGACCCAATTTCCAAATAAAGTCACATTCTGAGGTTTTGGGTGAGCATGAATTTGGGGAAATTCTATTCCACCCACTTACAGTGCTTTACGCACACATAGATCATTTCTCTAAGCCTGTCTCCTCCTCTGTGTCTTCTTTATGTCAGGAATTGTGGACTAAAATCTACTCACCCATTCCTTATGGTAAGCCTCCTCTCTACCTGATGAGCAGAATAACAGAAAATGAGGACACTGAGGCCCAGGTAGACTGACTTGCCCCAGGTTACAACCCAAGATGAAGGTGGGCTGAAAGCCAGCTAAACCAGCTATCTCAGGCCTCCAGTTTACCCTCCCCTTGGCTTCTCATTTTGGAAACCCAAAGACAAATAAAGTAAGTGAATTGCAGGATTGTGCAATGTTGTGGTCCTAGACTTTGCACATTGTATAATGTTAATAGAGACCAGCATGTTTGCAGTGCAGTTCCCAGGAAGGTTGTACATTTCCAGCAAGGTCATGGGGTCAGGCTCAGGTGACTCACTGGCAATATATTTATACCCATATGTTTATAATGTTTATGACTTTTAAAGTTGTTTTTGAGAAGCACTGAAGTGTGTGGCATTTCTCACGTAAGCAAAAGAGGCACGAGTAGAAATGTTGCTTGTGAGAATTTAAACACGGTTCTCTATTTCTAAAGCTGGGCTGAGTCTGAGAAAATGCAAAGAAAGTACTAGATCAGTGTCAGACACAAGATAGTTACTTAGTAAATACCATCTAAGATTCAGGTTCTGAGTCCAAAGTGGATGAGCCATTTCCATCTCCAGGTAGAATTTTAAATATTAAAATAAGCACTTCTGTGTCTTGGAATCTACTTGAAGCAACTGAAATTTCCATCTCCAGCTAGAATTTTAAATATCTTGGCAATAAAATCTTCAGAGTCTAGACATTTACCAGAACCGAGAAGCACAGTTTTCCAAATGGGTGGTGTATTGTCTTGACCCTTTCCTTCTGTCACTTTTCCTCCTAGCGGAGATGATAAAATACACTGCAGGGCCTAAGCTTTCTATAGGACAGCCCCCAAGTGGAGCAGACACTTAGCATATTGAAGATGGAATCCAAGGGAACCAGAATGGTGGGAAAGATGCCTAAGGAAACCTGTTTTCTCTTCAAGGATGTAATCAAACTGAAAAGTAATCCCTAAAGGGCAGCCATTTGTAAATTAGGAAGGAAGAGGGAGGGGAGAAGGTTATTAAAAGGAACATCACAAGAGGGCTTGAGAAGCAAAAGAACTGGAAAAAAGAGAAAGGAGACTTGCACGTTGTTTGTAAATTTGTGAATAAATTCTGTTACAGAAATATTGGATTCATATTCAACTTGAGAAACAGGGAAAGGCCTTTTATTGCCTGCTTAGAAGTTTGAATACACTTTCAGTAGCTCTTCGTTATCTCAAATTAAATCTTAAATTGAGCTTGTGGTTCTGTGAATTAATACTCCGGCCTTTCAGCCCTGCTGCTGAGGTCATTCAAATCTAATGGTGGAAATGGTCACAGGGTCAGCCCTTGGTCTGCGCTGTATAGAAATGCCTTAATGATGCTGGCAGATGTTTGCATTCTGCACTGGGTCCGCTGGGCAGTGGGGGTGAGGTAGGGGAGGGGCTTGATAATCACATTATTGTATCAGGGGTCTGTGTGAATGAGGAAGTAAGAATCCCACCTTATCCCACCATTCCACATTAAATTGGGAAGCAAATGCTTCCTAAAGCAGAAAGATGTAGGGGAAGCCACCATTGCCTGCACATTCACCATGGTGACCCACACAAAAAGGTGTGGGTCACCAGTCCAAGTAATCACATGCATCATTCTAAGATATTCCATTCCTTAGACAATGTTAGATAAAGGCATATTCCATTCCTTAGACAATGGTAGACATTGTTCAGTAAAACAGCGCCAGCCCCTGGTGTCAGGAAGTTTACATAAATGTGTGCATATACCTCTGCAAAGCTGTGCCTTTAAGGAAGGCTGAGAGCATGCTGATATGAACTACACAAAAACATGCACTTTTCAAGGAATTCCTAGACTTTGCTTTTCCTCTCTCTGCCTCAGACACCTTTTCTCTTTAAGTAGAATCATGGTGCACTCGCTATCACCAGACATGGAGCTATGTGTTTAAGATGCATTAGTTCCTTCCCTCTTTAGCACTAGCTAGCCAAGTTCAAGTGATTTCCTGACCATTTTATATATGGGGAAGGGAATCCAGAGGGCTCATGGTAAATGTCTTTGTCAGGGGATGTGACCCAAGGTTCCTGTGGTCACAAATTTCCCTCTTTGTGGGGGCTACAGCAGATTTCTCCACAAAGCACATAAGCATCAATGAAAAGTGTTAATAAATGAAAAACTAAATGGCTGATCCTCTAAAACAGTGAGAAGTGACACTGCTTAAGCACTGGCCATGGCCCAGGCTTGGTGCAAAGAGCTTTACACGAATTACAGCAGGGCAGCCTCTGAAGGGGAAGCATGGTAGTTCAGCCCATTATACAGATGGGATAGTAAAGGTCAGTAGCATAAACTCATTGAAGAAGTGGTGGATCTGGTGTCTGTGTGACTACAGAGCCAGGTATATAATTTCATGAATCCTCATCTAGTTTCTAAATTTTTCCCCAACATACCTCTGGCTTCATTTTCCACCAGGGAGAGTCCAGGGCTGGAAGGACTTGGAAAGGTGAGGTCTAAGAGGACAGCTAGCAACTGCATCCACAGCCCACGTTGTTATTTTAGGACAGGAGCCAGGCACACCCCTGACTCCTTGTTAGAAGTGGGCTCTGGGCAGATTTATCTATCAGAATGAGGGGGCTGGGCTGGCTGACATGATGGGGGGCAGAGTTGCAGTGGAAATTGTCAGGTCATGAAGGGGAATTAGCTTCTGGGTGTCAGTAGGTGCAAATTGCTGCAGGCATTGGCGACTGGGAGCCCTGGTGTCTCTATTAGCTCCTCAGGCCATGAGGCCTTAATGACACCCCTGCCAACAGTACCAGAGGCAGCCAGTGACAGTAGGGAAGAGGGCTGCCAGCTAATCTAATCTGAACACCCCACCAGGGGCCTGGGGCCTGGGGACACCAAGGCTTGGCTCCTGCTCCCTGTCACAGTGACACAGATGATGACAATGAAAGAGCAGCCTCCGGAGAGAAGAGTGTTGATCCAGGGTCCAGGTCAGAGCTGGGATGCAAAACAGGAAACCATTCCTGTGTGTGGAGGAGGCGGGATGAGAGAGAAGAGGGAGAGGATTGAGATGCACATTTAGGCAGCACCTTCCATGAACAGGGTGCTGACAAGATCGCTGTCATTGGAACTGTTATCTGTAATCTACTGGGCGTCTAAATATGCCCAGCACTGCACCGGGCAACTTTCATTATTGACATATACTTAACATATACATAATAATTTAATGTATAGCAATGCAGCTTCTTTATTAAGGTCCTACTGTGTGCCAAGTGCTATTAGACATTCATTACTGTATTAATGATAAGCATAATACAAGCTATCACCAAACCCCACATGATGCTTTTCATGAATTCTATATTGTGTGCCAGTTTTCTTGTATTATCATCACTGTCTTAAATCCACCAATCCTATACAGTGGGTACTATTATTATTTCTATTTTACAAATGAGCCATTTGGGGCTTACAGAGCTGGACTTGAAATCAACTGATAGAGATAGATACTCATGCCTCTGTCCCTTGAGCAGTGTTTTCTCATCCTATACGCCTACTTTCCCTTAATCCTACAATGTACCTGTGGTCCTTTCCCCTTCACAGGTGAGGAAATCAAGAGCCTTAGAGATTAAGGACCTGTCAGAGCTACAGAGCTATGAATTGCAAAGCTGGGATTTAAACCTTTGTCTCTTCCCCCCACCTTGCATGATACCTTACTCATGGGGGGCTCAAGGAGTTGGGAAATAGGGTGTGATCTGGTCTCAGAGGCTGGAGGGTTAGCTACCTCAAGGCTTCAGGCAGATGTGGAAAGGGGTTTAGAGCTTGGTGGAACCAAGGCTAGGCTAGTCCTTGGGGAAAATAGGTGGAGTGGTTCTAAGATAGACTACAACTGAGGTTGTCAAACTTCAACTTGCTTTGGGATCGCATGGGGACCCTTTCTCAGATCTCATCTCAATGATTCTATAACATTTAGCCAGTCTAGGATGGGCCCCAGGAATCTGCATATTTAACTAGCAGCACTGGGGGCCTGAATCAGGTGATGCATGGATTACGTCTTAACGTTGATCTAGACCAAGTGTCAGCAAACTGTGGCCCAAATCCAGCTTTAAAATACATTATTATGGGAACACAGCCTTGCCTGAATGTCTGCCTTTTGTCTACGGCTGCTTTCACACTACAATAGCAGAATTGAATAGTTGTGACAGAGATCAACCAGTCCTCCCAAAATATTTACAGTTTAGCTCTTCACTGGAAAAATTTGCCAACCCAGGGTGTAGAGGATTTTCTAGAAGCCCAGAATATGAGACACAAGTAGCAAACATTAAAAATGACTATTTCCTTGGCCTTACCCAATTGGGGAGGCTTGGGAATTATGTCTCATTCAATCCCCTGACAGGTCTATGAGCCACTATGCGCCCCAGTCTAAAGAAACTGAGTCTCAGAGAGGTTGAGAGTACTCCCAGCAAGTGAGGACTGGAGCTAGAACCTGAACCCCAATTCCAGGCCCCTCCCTCCCTGGAGCATCTTTCTTTAGATTGTTTTGTGAATGGGCCGAACTGGTACTAGAGCGACCCAGAGATCAGAGCACCATCTTGCATGCGAAGTGGACAGAGGTGAAATGATGTGCGGTCAGGGCTTACTTGAAATACTTCAGCAGCATCGGCTATAACAGCAGTAACCACAAATGAAGGAGGTGAAGGAGAGAAGGGATGAAGCAAAGAGGGAAAAGAAGAAAGACAGGGAGGGAGGAGTGCAAACATCGCAATAATTTTTGTATCTAGATAATAAGTATGTGAGGTTATATTATTTTTTTCTCCTTTTATGGATGTTTAAAAATTTTCAATAAACATATCTCTGTTACCTATCTGTACACACACACACACGTGTGTGTGTGTACATATATATGGTATCATTTTTGTAGATAAAACATTTTATTTTATATTTCTAAATCCTCACACAAGGAGATGTTTTATTGATTTTAAAGAACAGAGGAAGGGAGATATATATATATATATATATATATATATATATATATATATATATGGAGAGAGAGAGAGAGAGAGAGAGAGAGAGAGAACCTAGACTAAGAATCAAATGCTCCACAAATAATTGAGCCACACCAGCCAGAACAAAAATAGATTTGTGTTTGTTGTTGTTTTGGAATTTGCTTTATTCACTTAATATTTTGTGGGCATCTTATAAATTTATAAATATAAATAGCTCCATATTTATGTATTATCTTAATGTGTACTTGCTCTTAGGAAGGTAGCATAGCGTGGCCTGAGCACTCTTTTTTTTTTCTCTATCTCATCTTCCTGTTCACCCCCCAACTCCACCTTTTTTTTTAAATCAAGAAAATGCTAGCACTTATCAGCCTGTTTTCATGGCTTCCCGGAGAGACCTGAAAATTGGAGGAAACAAATTACCCATTACCAGGAAAGCCTATGCCTCCCCCGCATCTCCCCACCCCCAACAGATCTCCAGCATCTTCTCTCACCTCTAGGAGATGTTCTCCAAGGTCACTAAATTAAGCCTTCAGACAATCGAAAAATTGAATCTCGGTACATCTATTTTCCTAACAAAATTTCCACAGTGCCGATTGGGGCTGACAGGTGCAGCCGCGCAGCTTTCTGGGCTGTTCAGGTCGATTTGGCCGAGCAGGACAGCATCAGCCTGTATTGGAGGGAACATCTGAGCAGCTCAGGGCCCCCTGGGAGGCAGAGAGTTCCTTACCTCCTTGCCACTGTAAATGACCATTTCTGTCCTTCGCGGAGCTTCCTTGCCTCCTTCTCCTCCACCCCAGCCTCATCCTCTGCAGCCGCCAGGTGCCTCTTCTTAAATTATTTATCAAAAGGGTCATTGCAATCATTGCAAATACATTCAGGAGTATCTGGAAACCCTGTTCGTGTTGAGGGATATAATGATGCAGCCATAATCACAGCCCTTGTCATAGGGGAGAGGCAGGATGGGATATTTGGGGAGTGAAGTCTATGAGGGAAGCAGGGGCTTCACTCCAACCCCCCCCCAGGCCTTGCAGCTGCCACAGTTTGGAGGTGGGAAGCACCCAGGATTTGGAAGCTGAGGACCCCCAGCTCTGCGGTTGCCAGGTCTGTGACTTTGGAGCTCATGCCCCCTATCCAGCCTTCATTTCCTTATCTACAAGCTGTGTCTTAGTGAGCGCTTTCAACAGAGAACACATGGTGCTTCTGGGGGTCTGAGATCCCACCTGAAGTAGTCCTCTGTGAGCCTCTAAGATTTACCTTAAGAGCTCTAGGGGAAGTTTGCAATCTACTCAAAACATCTGTGTTTATGATCATGTGAAAACGATATTTTAATCGGCTTGGCCGTGAATAAAAATGATGCTCTAGGAAGATACACAGTTCATCCTGTGGCTTGGGAGTACCCACTGGTACCCCACCTGGGAGCACAGGTGCACATCCTCACCTGCACAGTGTCAGCTTTGATGACCCCTCCAGTAGGAGGCAGGCTGCACACTTACTGGGTGTAAGAACTTGGGCAGGTCACCTTAACCTTTCTCTTCTTGAGTTTTTTCTCATCTGTCAGAGAGTGATCAGAATGCTATGTACATTTGTAGGAGCAGTGAAATGGTTAAATAAGATAATTCTCATAAAGTAGAAAGCATGAACTCTGGCACATAATATATGCTTAATAAATGTCAACAAAAATAATGGTTACTACTATTACATCCAGAAGCTTTTAATGAGCACCTATCTGTAGCACTCTATACTCCTAGAAGATACAGGAGCTACTAGGAAGGGAAAGTCATACTTAGCAGGTCCTAACGTTGTTGGTCCATGTGTAAATTTTGTTTCTCGAATGGCCTTTCTCTTTTCTTGCTTTCTTAATACTTGTATGTGACTCATGTCTTTTTTCCTGGATTCACATACTCATTCCTAGGTTTTTGTAGCAATTATCTATTGCTGCCTAACAGATTATCTCAGCACTTAATGGCTTAAAACAATAAATATTTAATATCTTACAGTTTCTGTGGGTCAGAAATTAGGGAGTATCTTAGATGGGTGGTTCCAGCTCAGGGTTTCTCATGAAGTTGCAGTCAAGCTGTTGGTGGGCGTTGCAGTCCCTGAAACTTGAGCAGGCTAGAAATTGTGCATCCAATATAGTGTGTGCACATGACTTTTGGCATGAGGCCTCGGTTCTTCTGAGCTGTGGGCTTCTCCATAGGGGCTGTTTGAGAGTCCTCTCAGTATGGCAGCTGGACAAGTGGGTGATCTCAGAGAAAGAACATGAAGGAAGCTGCAGTGCCTTTCAGAGAGCAGTCTTGGACATCACCACCATCAGACTCTGGGAATGTCAGCTTTGTTCTGTTCAGTGGAAACAATCTATTAAAGACTATAGTCAAGGAGAGGGGAACCCAGCTCCACTCTTTGAAGGGAGGGTTATCCAAGAAATTGGGAGCATATTTCAAGATCACCATGATCTCCCACTTCATTACTCTGTGGCTCTCTTATACACCTGACTGGTTCGGCCCCTGGCAAAGGCATGAAGTCGGGGAAAATGCATCTATCCCTTCCCTCTGGGTCAGCAAAGTCATCACCTGTTCTTGAGTGGTTGTGATTGGAGAGTAACAACCCAAAGGAATCCATTTACAACACAAGGGCCACAGAGGAGAGAATTTCTGAGAGGGGGCCTGGAACCCCCTCAATCATATTCCTTATAGTTGCTCTCCAAAGATAGATTGCATTGCATCCATTATAATCATTAAAACGGTGGATTTTGAACTCACCAATTTCATTTATTTTTCCTCCTGAGAGCAAGAAACTTGTCTTGAAGAATCACTGCTTTGAAAATATAGACAGTGAGCCCCACCCTCTCAGTGTCTTTAACTGAACATTGGCGGGATATAGAAAAACGAAGGCACGAGGATCAGCATTCCCTCACTCTCCCTCTTTTAATATCAACCTTCAACTCATAATCTTTTCTATACCCTGATTCTTCCTCCAATATAGTCAAGATTTTCTCTTTTATTTAACAGTCTGACCATCTGCTCCCCCCTCTTCCACCTCCACCTCCTCCTCATTCTTTATTGTGAAGAAAGCAAATTGGGTTACAACACCTAAAATGCTGCAAGCACAGTCCATTATTATAACCCCATTAGGCTCTTTGCTCCTAGGACTGATTTCCCATAACTTCTCTTTTGTTCCTTTATAGCACATTTATTTCTTTCTCCTGTGTGTTATTGCATGTGTGTAAGAGTCCTGAAAGTTTGCAAGATGCGTAGAGTTTTCCCAGTAATTTACTGAGCATTGCTACTTCAATGTATCCTCTGTGAAACTGTGTCTGATTATACCCATTTTACAGATGAGGAAACTAAGGCTGAAGAGTATCTGGTAAGTTACTCAGAATCACACAGCTTGAAGTGGAAGAGGCAGCCTTCAAGCCAGGGTCTGCTGGCTCATACATTTCCTATTTTTCCTATCATGCTATATGGGAAGAATATAAGCACTTTGACACCAAGTTTTGTGTCTCTTTCCATTTTGTATCCCTTTGGCTTTTGCATCGTCTTGCATATATTAGGTACTCAGAACATTTCAGTTGAATGAGTGAGTGAGTGAGTGAGTGAGTGACACCACCAGTCAAAATGAAAACTCTGTATCTGAGAGTGTGGCTTTTGCACATGCCCCAGAAAAGGAAGTCTGGAAGTTATTATTATGGAGCCCAGTAAGACCAATGATACTGTGGCCAGAATAACAACAGAATGCTAACACTTCCCTCTTCTCATAAATCTCATACATCAGCGTTGTCTGTGCTGAGAAAGGTTTGTGTGTTGTGGTAGCAAACACCAAGAGGCCCAAAAGGCTAACCTGGGCCCACGTCCCCATCGACCTGTGCAAGGTCTGCAGAATATTTAAATAGGGGGTTAATTTATAAAGTGAGCTACAGGAAAGTTTCCAGGATCGCTGCACACTTGTCTCATAAATCGGCACAAATTGAATCTAGCTTTCTGTGCCCGTCAGCTCCTAGGTAAAACAAAATTTATTGAGAGGTATAGAGGTTGCCGTCCAAAGAAACATGGTAAATGAGCAAAGAGTGTCCTCAGGAGGTGCATAAACAAGGTCTGAAGGCTGGCAGAGATGACAAGGGTCCAGAATGTAGCATCCCCATTGCCACGGATTCGAAAGTACAGTCTCGTTTGTTGCAGGTGGAGACTGGGTTCCAGAATTCTTGTTTAACTCTTGAACATTCCACCAACTATTTTATTTTATTTTATTTTATTCTTTAAAGTATTACAAATAGTAGTACATATGTGTCCTTTTTTCCCATTGACCTTCCCTCACCTCCCCTAGCACCCCCCACCCCTGCACATGCCTCTCCCTCCCCTCCCCTGGTGTCTTGCATCCATTGGTTATGCTTATATGCATGCATACAACTGAAGGACTTGTATCCACTGAGTTTTTAAAATTTTTTATTGATTTTAGAGGAAGGGGAAGAAAGAGAGAGAGAGAGAGAGAGAGAGAGAGAGAGAGAGACAAAAAGAAAGAGAGAAATGTCAATTTATGCATCCATTGGTTAATTCTTGTATGTGTCCTGACTGGGGATTGAACTCATAATCTTGTTGTATCAGGATGACACTTCAACCAACTGAGCTACCCAGCCAGAGCTCCACCAACTTTTTAATAGACTAACAATTGTATATGTTGCAGAGAGAATTTATGCTCTGGAAGGACTACAGAAAAAAGAGGAATGCTAACCTGGGTTTTAGCATATGTCAAATTATTAGACTAGTTTATCCAGAACCAAAAATTATATAGTACTAGAGGCCCAGTGCATGAAATTCATGCACGAGGAGAGGGGGGTCCCTTCAGCCCAGCCTGCATCCTCACCAATCCAGGACCCCTTGGGGGATGTTCAGCTGCCAGTTTATGCCTGTCCCTGGGACATCCCTCTTACAATCCTGGACCACTGGCTCCTAATGACTCACCTGCCTGCCTGCCTGGTCACCCCTAACTGCCCTCCCCCTGCTGGCCTGATTGCCCCTCATTGGCCTGATCGCCCCTCACTGCCTCTGTGTGCTGGTCTCATGTGCTGACTTCCTGCTGGCCTAGTCAACCCTAACTGTCCCCCCTGCTGACCTGGTTACCCCCAAATGCCCCCCCCCTGCTAGCCTGGTCACCCCCAAATGTCCGCCTGCTGGCCTGGTCACCTTTCACAGCCCCCTGCTGGCCTGGTTGCCCCATGCAGCCTGCTTGTTCAGTCATCCCTCACTAATCTCCCTGTGGGCCTAATGGCCCATAACTGCCCCCCTGCTGGCCTGGTCACCCCCAACTGTGCCCCATGCAGCCTGCTGTTCAGTAGTTTGGTTGTCCCTCACTAACCCCCCTTGTTGCCCCACACAGCCAGCTGTTCCGTTGTTTGGTCATCCCTAACTAACCCCCCTGCAGGCCTGGTCGTAGGCAGCCATCTTGTGAGGGTGTTATGGTTAATTTGCATATTACCTCTTTATTTATGTAAACAGGATGCTTTAGTTTTCATGATTATAATGACTATTTGTGATAATCATGTGTGCATAGCACATTGGTCTGAGCAATCGCAATAGTTGTAGCGGTTCATGTTTATTGAGGGCCTACTGGGAGCCTACCATGAGCTGAGGATCTTGAATCCCAGTCCTTTTGAAGACTTGGTCCTTTCAGGAGTTCTGGAGATTGCTGTTGATGTGCCCATTTCACAGAGAAGGAAAGTGAATCTCCAAAAACGAAGCCTGGCAATTTTTAGCTAATATATGGATTTGAATAGAACTTAACGTCCTTTCTCATTCCAAAAGCTATTCTTTTTTTTTCATTATCCAGTATTACCGCTCATGATCAAAACCATCTTCACATTATCTAGAAAACAAGTGCCAGGGAAATGTCCTTGCCTGGCAAAATTGTTTACTATTCCAATGTAGCTTGTATTCTTTTAGGTATAAGATTCAAAGTGATATGCAAGATTCCCTAGAAGCCAACAGAGATTCCAAGCCTACATGTTGATAATGGTCCAATCCTCCAAAAGAGGACCAGCAACAAATATGACTTTACAAGGAGAACATCCTTTAAAATAGAAAGTGTCTTGAACATATTAGTGAAGCAGATATTTATTAAAGAAAGGGAAAGCAGTTATGCTGGATACACAGTGAAATAAAAAAATCTTAGGAAAATTCACACAATTTTTCACACACAGATTGACTTAGGACCTATGGGCTAGACCAGTTATTATGACTGCCTTTTATAGCGGAAGAAACAGAAAATTAAGTGACCTGTTTAAGAACACACAGCAGTTCCAGAATTCACCCTTCACCAGTCTCACAAAGAAGTTAGCAAACTAGACTAGAAGGAGGAATTAAAGTGGGGGGAAAAAAGTATTGCCAAAATATTGCTAGGATACAATTAGAAGAACCTCTTGGACCTCTTTTAGGAAGAAAAGAGGCAAAATTCAAATCTTAAATAATTCAATATACTTAGTTTTCATTTCTGACTTTTCATGAAGGTAGGGATGTCAGCTATATCCTCAGGTATATTTGAGATGGACAACAAGAAAACATAAAACTATGTTACTGCCTAAGCTGACACTTCTTTTAGGCCTTGTTATTCTTGTTCCCTTCAATGTATTTCAACTCCAAAATACATTGTGACACAAAAATTGCGTATTCAGATTGTTCTATTGATTTGTTGAGAAAGTGACCTTGTATGCATGCATGAAAATGAAGCGATGCATACATACTGCCTGGCCCCTGCTCTGTACGCATCCGAGAATGAGAGCGGATGGCGTGTCATCGTTTCCCATCTGGATTGATTCTCCCTTTGCAGAGACTGAGGGCACCTGGGAGGGTTTTCTGTAAGGTTGTGCAGGTGTGGCCCTTGCGAGGACACCTGGTAAGAGGCCAATGTGGGAGCTGAAATAGTGTTTACCTTGCAAAAGCCAGTAGCCCTGGTCAGAGGTAGAGGGGCCAATTTGTGATTTGGATGGTGGTCCTCATGGGACTGGATTCTTATTTTTCTAATTTATACCAGCACTCACCACCACAGACACACCTGAGTGACCGCATCCTGGACTCTAGGAGGAAGGGGTCCTGCCTGGGTGCTTTCTAACATCTCTGCCCTGGCCATGCCCAACCAGGCATGGATGTAGAAGGGAAGGGAAGAAAATGAGGTCACAGAGCTCCCGCAGTGCAGGTAGGGCCTTACAAGTGCAGTGCCTAGTGTAATCCTCCAAACAGACCTTGAGGTGGGGGTTTTAGGCTGTTGGCCAGGTAGAAGGTGTGAGGTGCAGGACTCCAGAGCCACTAATCTAAGATCAGACAGTGGCAAGTGGCAGAACTGAGACTGGAACTCATGATTTCTGATAAATTAAGGTACATCTACTTCATTATTCTATACAGCCAAAGTTCTGGAGGTTTGGATTCCTAAGCCCAGCATTAAGATGGAATAGAATTTCTTAGCTTAAGGAGCTAGGCCTTCGTCAAGAACATTTTATTCCAGATTCAGAGGTTAGCAGGAGATGGGAGACGGAAGGTGCGGTGTGGTAGAAGAGAGGGGACTGGGGAAGTTGTTCTTCAGAATATAGAAGCCACTTCGCCATCCCACACAACAGAAACCAGAGGCCAGGTTACACTAAAGAGAAGGTCCAGAATTGCAAATTGCTCTTTGCTTCTTAAGTGGGAGAAGAGGAAGAGGAATAAGGAAAAAAAAATAACACAGCAAGCATGGTTGTTAAAAAAAATGGTTGGCTGTATGTAAATGGCTTTTATTACAAAGCGAGGCTGAACCAGAAGACCCGAGCTGTGTAAAATGTCACTTGCTCTTATCACGGTTCATGGAGATTACCTTTCAGCTCGAGTTTCATTTTCATTTCTCCCAGCACTCGGAGAAGTGAACAAGGCAGTAACTCCTTTATTTCCTAATCCACGCCAGCCCCTTGCTTCTTCCCCTGCGCTTTGTGTCACTCCGTATGATATTGCATCAAGGCAGTTCACGGCAGCAGTTGAACCAAAAGCAATTTAAGTCAAAAATGGACAAATATGGAAGTCATTTATAAGGCTTGTTCAAAGGCCTTTGACATCACTCAAAACCTGAACACCTTTCAGGAGTGAGACACTTTGATTTTTTCCCCAACAATACAAGATTGGAGATTTAATACAGACCACTTAGGAAGGCATCTCCATGGTTCCGGTCCAGAAACCATTTCGTAAGGGGAGTGAGTAGTTTTGGATTGCATACCAACAGAGAAGGAGAGGAAAAGATTGATTAGAAACCACAGTAGATTCCCAAGGTGAACTTACATTTAGGATTTTGCTTCATCTGCAGTAATAATAACCACATGTGATATGTGGGCAATTCACATATGTGGGCTTGGTGTTATGATTGTTATTTTAATAAGTTTTCATAATCACTCCACAAAGATATAGCCACAAATATAAAGGCAAGTGTTCTTGTCCCATTATACAGGTGAGAAAACTGAGCTTCAGAGACTAAAAGTGGGAAAATTCACTCCATGTGACTCCAAAGGTCTTTAAGCTACACCATACTCTAATTTTGAGGACAACTGGCAAAATTAAGAGCCAGAAGCTCTGTTTTGGCCACCTGCCTCCCTGTCTGTCTGGGGTTATGGGGCTAGGGACCCTCCTTGTCCAACTCCATCAGGCTGTTCTTTGGAAGATGGCCTTTCACGTCCTGTGGATGGTAGAAAAGCAAAGGAAAGCAACTTGGGGAGCTGAGGATGCGCTTTGGGCAAGTGCAGTTGGAAAGGCAGGCCAGCTCAGCGGCACATTGCAGTGACAAAAACCTAGTGACACAAATACTCCTCACACCCCAGAGGGTCAAGGAGCTCATCTCAGGAGAAGAGGAAACTTTAGCATCTCCTAGATTTAAATGGTAGAGATCATTCAAGATAACACGTGAATCTGAAAATGCTAAAGCTTTACACACACACACACTATATGTATACACACTATACACACACTATAGTTCTTTGGTATCAAAAGAACTATAAGAGAATGGGGGAAAAAAGACAATCTCATAAGGCTGCATACTATCTGATTTTATTTACACAATGTTCTTAAAAGGACTAAGTTGCAGAAATGAAGAACAGATCAGTGATTCTGGGGATTAAGGAGGGCAGGGTTGGGTGCAAGGTTGGGGGTGGCTGTAATGGGGCCGCAGCAGGGATCCTGGTGGCGATGGAAGTAGCCCGTGTCTTCACTGCAGCAGGATCAGTTTCCTGATGGTGATTACTGTAGTTTTGTGAGATATTACCTTTGGGGAAAACTGGGTAAAGGATGTCTGGGATCTCTTCTGTATTATTTTATGTAACTGCATGTGAAGCTACAATTATCTCAAAATTAAAAGTTTAATTACAAAATTACAGAACACATGGGAAAAATTCACCAAGAATAAAATATAAATCACCCCTGAGACTTCCACTCAGAGAGAACCACCATTTCTGTTTTGGCCTCTCTCTCTCCCTTCTTCTCTCCCTCTCTCTCTCCCTCCCTCTTCTCTTTCCCCACTCCCACGCCCAGGCCAGCCTCCCTTCCTTTCTCCTTCCCTCATACATATAAAATGGAGAGGTTTTACAATGTAGTTACACTCCTGGCTTGGGAACATCTCACCTTTGCATCTTTTGAGGTCTGAAGTCTCTGTTTAAACCTTCTGTTTGGCATTGATTGTGATGGAAAGACAGCCCTGAGCTCCCCCGCCAAGGAGCTGTGCATAGAAATGGACGTGTTTTATGTGCAAAGCTGCCACTCCACCCCCTCCTGTTAATAGGTGTTAAGATTTTGCAATAAATATTACTTATGGCTGTTAATTGAACTACATCCCAGATTGTCAGTACATGTTTATTTTCTCGTTTTACTTTCTCAGAGTTATCACAGTTATGGGGGAGGGGAGGGAGAATACGATTAAATTGGGTAAGGGCCAGCTTATTTGATGTGTAATCTACATCTCTGGTTGATGGTCCTGCCAAATGGCGTGCTTGCTTGGGGAAAATAAAATGGGTGATGGGAAGAAGGGGAGGGCCATCTTGAAAAACCCAGCTTCTATACCCCACCCCCACACGGTGCACCAGCCATCTTTTCCCCAATGCCTTCGCTCCCAGGCTGCTGGGAGCGACCTCCCAAATCCAGGCGCTAGCCAAGCCTCAAGTCAAGTGGGAGCAGAAACCCTGCATTTTATTCTACTGTCACCACTTAGTAGCTGAGTGACTTGGGCAAGCTCCCTTATTTTAATTTTATTTTTTTAAATCACCTTTTTCCAATTACAAGTGAAATACAATATTATATTAGTTTCAGGTGCACACCCCAGTGATTAGACATTATATAACTTACTAAGTGGTCATCCTGATAAATCTCAGACCCATCTGACACCATAGCTAGTTATTAGAATATTATTGACTGTAATCACTGTGCTGTTTTACATCCCCATGACTATCCTGTAACTACCAATTCTTACTTCATAATCCCTTCACCTTTCTCACCCATCCTCCATACTGCCCCTCCCATCAGGCAGTCATCAAAATGTTCTGTTTCTGTTTGCTTGTGTGTTTACTTTGTGTTTTTTATTCACTTGCTGATATAGATTTATTGCCATTTTATCATGTCTTCTTCTTCTTTAATAAGACCCTTTAATATTTCATGTAATACTGGTTTGGTGGTGATGAAAACTCCTTTAGCTTTTTTTTTTTTTATGTTGGAAGCTCTTTCTATGTCCTTCAATTTAAAATGATAGCTCTGCTGGATAGAGTAATCATGGTTGTAGGTCCTTGCTTTTCATCACATTGACTGTTTCTTGTCAGTTCCTTCTGGCCTGCAAAGTTGCTGTTGAGAAATCAGCTGATAGTCTTATGGGTGCTCCCTTGTAGGTAATTAACTGCTTTTCTCTTGCTGCTCTTAAGATTTTCTCTTTGTCTTTAACCTTTTGCATTTTTCTTATCCTTCATCCCCTTACCTTTCTGAGACTCAGTTTCATCATTTTTTAGTAAATAAGTTATTGGCTCTTTGGAAATTCAAATGACTTGACACATGTGAGCAGGCTTTGCAAATACACAGTTGTATGCAAAAGTTAATTGTCATCATTATGGGATGGAAGGAACCTATTATTTACCGTGCCTCCTAGCTGACCTTCACTGTGTGCTCAGAATAACTTTTTTAATATAAAATAATTACCACTGCTAATCCTGACTGTCCAAATTCCAAACACTATGATACTGAGGGAAGTCTTAAACCTCTCTTGGTATCTTGCTTTTCTCCTTTCCTGTTCCTGTTTTAAAGAGAGATTGTTGTGTGGATTAGGTGAGAAAAGGCATAAGGCATAACACATAGTAAGGACGCAGCACATCTTTGGTTGATTAATTAAATAGTCACCCAAACATTCAATGCAAAAGTTCCTGTGGCTGCGCAATATAGTTATAATGAAGAAGGAGGATGGCATGGCACAGTATCCACCAGTGAAACTTATTATTAGTTGTTTTTTTTTTACAAAGCCCATAGTTTATTTTGCATTGCTCATATTGGTATTAAGCAGGATTCCTGTACAGTCAGTTGGTCAGTCCTGAAGCTCATGAGCTAACCCACTGTTTCCTATCTATAACATTCCTATGACTCATCCAGGCCCCCAGGGCCTTGTTAAATGGTTTAGTGGGTCTTGGTGGGCCCTGAAATTTGGTGTTTCTTGCAAACTAATGAGCTCCCAGGTGATGCCATTATTGCTGGTCCAAGAGCCACACTTGGAGTAGCAAAGGTCTAGATTTGGTACTGTCTACTAGAGAAACTTTTGAAGATTTGAGGAGATACTTTTGATTATCTCTGGCTTTTAATGCTTGGAGTCCATAAATCTACCATGTGCTTCAATATGCTGTTCAGTGTAATAAAGAATTGACCACATTCTGGTACACGTCATTCATATCAGTCAAAAACCTTTTTGCAATGATCTGAGCCCAGAATTCACTATGCTTTGCCCAGAAACACATGTACTGAATCTCTTAGAAATGCAAGGACCTTCTAAATCAAGGGAATCTTGTATGGCCTAAAACTTTACCAAGATATGGGGATCATCTTGAAAAATCATGCAGTGCCTTTCATGATAGGTGAGTTACCTTAACATGTGATTTGTTTACTTTTGTAGCTGTTAACACTCATGGCGATTAAACATGGTGCACTGGAGCTGCCTCTTTCGAATTTCTGTGAGAAGATTTTGCCAGTTTCTCCCCGATTCTGCATCCCATGATGTCATCCTGGTAGCTTGAGGTTGACCATAGTGAGAATATTTACACCTTGGAAATTGGCAAGTGTTATAAGTCAGGATGTGTGTGTGTTTGCATGTGTGTGTTTCTTTCCAGAGAGCTTATTTACCAATATAGTGTTAGGTCTTATATTTAGCTCTTACTTCAAAATGCCAAATATAAAGAGAACACATCAACAAAATTCTGGAGAATTTTGATTTATATTTCTTGAATGCAAACCTGTGAGTAGGTGAAAACATTTGACTGTTTCATTCTGTGCTTTCGGGATAATCCTGTCTAAGCAGTTAACTTTTAAAATGAATATTATATTATCAATTATTTTTCTTCTTTATTTTATAGGTAGGACATTATATTAATTTTCATTAATTATGTTTGTGGGTAGGTTATGCTATTTATGAATTTTATTTGAGGACCTTAATAAGGAGCTATAGAATATTTCTTTTAAAATGAGGATCTTGGGTTGCTGTACTTGCGTGGCAATGATCTAATTAACCACCAGGCAGGGCCTGCAAACATGTGGGAGGCCCAGCTCTTCTCTTGAAGAGAAAGGATATAAGTGTCACATCATAAAGTTAAGTCATAATCAGCATTTCCCCTGCATGGTGACCAGGAGAAGTGCAATTTAATCTGAGATTGGAGTGAGCAGTATTATGTCTCATACAATAATTCAAGGAGCGTTTATTCTACATAGATTGAACAATACAATAGATGAGGAGGAGGAGGAGGAGGTAGAAGAGGAGGAAAACAAAGCTGGGAATGGGTTGAAGGATTTAAGATTATTGGAAAAGGTGTCTATAAAATTCAAGGAGGGATGAAGAAAGGCTTAAAAGAAAGTTTTTACCCTACAAGAGAAAAAAATGAATATGGAATAGAAACCTAAATTTTTTAAATGCGCACACACACACACATACACACACACAAAACCCTATCATGGGATTGGCAGGTGGAGGGGCATTTTTTAACAGGCTGTTTTTACATAGCCTTCTTGCTGCAAACTTTGAGCCTTTGCTTTTGGCAATAATTCCTCTTTATAGTTTTTTTTGGGGGGAGGGGCACCATAGAAATGTTTCCATAAATAGTACATTTAATGGAGTGTGTTACTTTATTGCTGTCAGCTACCATAATAGTAGAGGAAAATTCAATGAACACAAAAAAAAAGCTAATATCAGAAGGTAGAAGGCTACCAATTCCATATTCCTCATGAACTTGTACCGTTAAGTTATTGAACCTTTCTTATTTCTTCACCAGTAAAATATTTAGCTTTTGGCTTGGTGAAGGCACTCAGGTCAGTGCTTGCTTGACAGTGGATGCCCAACCAAATTTAGGATGCATTTATTGTTATGGTGGCTGTGTTGTAGACTTGCAAAGCCACTCATTCCTTTCTCTTTTACTATGATGTGAATGCCTGGCTCAAGGCCTGAGACCTGCCTGAGCTTTGGATATTAGCAGCCCTCGCATGCAACAAACCCACAAATGGCATGGTGTGATTCTTTGCCATGGACTAATTGGAATTCATTTGCTCAGCTAGAGCAGAGAATCCAGTGTAAAGGAGGAAGTAAATAAAAAGGCATAAATATGTGAGAAAGTTAGCAAATCAGAGTAACTATGAAGCAAAAGAGTTCATTCCAGTTCCCTGGCTCAGTGTAGATGCAAATTCTATATATCATTAAGTAAGTGCCCAGTACAAAGGCAACCAGCATAACCGTTGCACCAAATATTTACCCAAAGCCAAGAGCAAATTTTATTGTATTTTTTATAAGTTTGATTTACTAACCTTTGGTGCAATCCCTGTTTTTAGAGATTGGCTCACATTTTTAATTTGTTTTCTCTGAAGCACTGAATCCTTCCTTGTGTTTCAGCTGTCCACTCAGTTCCTAATGGCAGAGCAACACTGAAAAGCATAATTACATTTCCTAATTATGTGTAATTAGGCAAAACCCAGATGATGTATTCAATGTGCTCTCAGAATAGCCAGGGGTCAAGGACTGTTGGAATTCAGTAACATTTTTATAAATAAGCCTGTGCGTTATTTAACGCTGGGGTCCAAGGTGGTACTGAGTGCCTTGTAGACCAATATAACGGTTAAAATATATAGCATTTTATTTAGCCAAGAAAAACTATCACTGTTTCCCCACCTCCTTACCCTCCTCCTCTTTAAAAAACCAGAGTTTAGATTTGCTATTCTTAGCCCAAGAGAGGCCTTCTAGACTCAGAACCATAAAGTTCTGCTTACTGACAGCCTAAGTGATATTTATTTTTTCAAAGCTTAATCCTTTTGAAACATGGAGAAATAAATACATCCTCTTATCTACCATATGCCTGGGACAGGAAATAAATTCTTATTTTCCTGCGGTGTGGTACCAGTGGGCTACAATGAATAATTTGGGCCGTCTCACTGAAAATAATAGGGAGGCCTTCTCTATTACCAGTGATAATTATGAATCTCATAATAGAAAGCATCCCAAGCCTGAACATCAATCAGGGAAGATAAACAATGGGAAATGATAGGTATACAAAAGGGAAAATGGCAGCCGCACACGTGGAGGGAAGGACCGCAGATTTCTGGCAGGGTTATAAATCATGGAGTCAGATCATTCCCATGCAATTAATATCCCCAAATTAAAACATCGGTTTTTAAAGGAAGATTTTGCAGACTTTTCAGCAGGACAACTGCCTGCCTTACTAGACACACTTGAGAACCCCATTGCTGCCCTGCTTCCTGAGCCCTGTGTGTCCCTGGCCACAGTTGGCTGCAGCCCCGGCTAACAATGGCACCATGTGAGCCAGCCCAGTGACCTCATTCCAGTTCACCAGGGATATGCAGGAGGGGTCAGGGCTAGTGGTGGCGACCCTTAGAATCTTGGGCCTTCACAGGACAACAAAGACTTGCCTATTGAGGCAGGAAGCCTAACTTTCTTTTCCAGCCTCAACGACTATTTCCAGCCACGCGGACACAGCCCAGTGAAGCACATGGCAAAGCTACAGACAAATGGAAAACCTTCCTTCGAAAGAGTCTTTGTCTCCCCCTATTTAATAGCCCTGCACTCATTCATGCACTGTCTTCTTACCTTGCTGTCATTTTCATCAAGTCCCATGGTACTTCGGTGGACTTCTTTAAAGTGAAAGAAAGGAATCCATTCCTAACAGTGAGAAAAATTGCTCATCAGTCTGCTATTTTGGCTCAAAATGAAGTTTAAGACTATTTGGCTAATTAATTTACTGCATCATGTGCAAAGACCAATGAGATTTCTAGCCTTACCTCGTATTGGTCTGTGTATAGAAATTCACAGACCCTTCAGACATGAATTAAATAGAATCTATCCATTCCACCCGTTATTTAGGAGTGGGTTGGAGATTTGAGTTAGTTGTCAAATATGTCCTAAAGGCCACAGAATGTGCTCATGGATTTTGTTTTATAAGCTTTATATAATATTTTTATGAAACATGCTTTTTAAGAAATGTATGATTTTCCCCCAATTCAAGAGTTCTCCCATGCCATATAATTTGCTAAGCATGGCTTTGCTGTATATTATAGCCTATAATTTAAAATCAGCTTCCACAAGGCAAAAAATAACTTCGAGCTATGATTAAGTAGATAATGGACAAGGTAACTAATACCCCCTGAAGGATGGCCTTCCAGATACTCATTTTAAGTGACAAAACGGTTGAAGGTTGAAATGTGTAGTCCTGTACTAATTTACCTGAGTTGTGGGGAATCAAGAAAAGACATTATAAACTGGCAGATCTGTGCAGTTAGGACACGGAGCTAAGAGTGGATATTCTTCAAATATATTTTAATGAGACCGTGCCTCATTTTCCCCATTTAGAGTGAATGGGTTTATGCCTAATTGTGCCACCCATTTTTCCCATTAAATAATTCTTTGGAAGGGGTGTTCTAGTCCAGTCTTAACCAATTCTGAGAAGGCAGTGCATGCAGTGTGGATGGGGAAGCCAGCACAGTGAAAAGAGCATAGACTTTGGAATCAGGCAAAACAGAGCTTGAATTCAAACAGCCATCAGAAGCTGTGACCTAGGGAAAGTGTTGTGTCTTTTAATGTTGTGTTTTTAATATTTTGTTTTGAAATAAATTTCGGCTTACCAAAAAGTCACAGAAATATGTAGAGTTCCCGTACACCTTCTATTCATACAGCATCCCCTAATATTGACATGACACATTTTCCACACTAAGAAATTAACATTGATACAGTGCTATTATTAACTTACCTCAATTAAACAACATTTTATTTGCATTTCACCGGTGTTTCCACTAATGTTCATTTCCTGTTCCAGGATTTAACCCAGGGTCACACTCTGCCATTACTAGCACAGCTCCCCAGTCTCCTCCCATCTGTGGATCTGTGACAGTGTTTTGGTCTTCATTATTTGTATTACTATTTTTATGACTTTTCCACTTTTGAATAATCTGGTTAGCTATTTCATAGAACATCTTCAATTTGGGTGTATCTGAAGTTTTCTCCTGATTAGATTGAGGTTATACATTTTTGGCAAGAATACACAGAAGCCATGTGCCCTTCTCAGTCTATCACATCAGAGGGTGGATAGCATCAAAAGGTCTTTTTAGCCCTGGCCAGTGTTACTAAGTGGCTAGAGTGTTGGCCCATGCACTGAAAGGTATTTTGAGACTATTTCTTCTCCAATTTTTATCCACTAATTTTAACATCCATCCATGGATCATGCCTGCTACAATTAATGCTACGGTGTTCTAATGGTGATTTTCTATTTCTCTCATGATTTCTACATTTATTAATCAGAATTCTTCTCTCTGGAAGGTTGTCCCATCTTCTCCACTTATATCTTAAAATAATTTATATCAGTATGGGTGCAGGGATATTTCTTTGTTATTTTATAGGTCATAGTTCAATGATAATGTTACGTATTTTATGGCTTTAATTGTCCTGGCTTGGAACACTGGGAGCTCTCCCAGGATGGCTCCAGGGCCCTTTCAACATGCGCCATCCTTTTCAGAGCACTTCCTTAGGTGCTGGCACTGCAAGATGCTGCAGGCTCATCTTGTATTTGCCTGCCCCAATCTTGTCGTTAATTGTTTTTCTAGGGAGACCTGATTCCTTTTATTGGAGAATGGTATTTAGCAACCAAGATCTGGGTGCTAGGTGTGCTTGTTGCTACAGGGGTATCATTGCTTCTAGGTCTTCCCATTGGACAGAGTTTGGAAACAAATGTGTGTATACTGACACATGCATACACACATATGCCTATTTCTATGTGTATGTGTTCCATATTTTAATATATTTATATTTGTATTTATATTTAAGCAAATTTTATCATTTATATATTTATATATATTTAGTTGTATAGATTTATGAAATTAATTGTATGTGATATAAATGTGTATATTTATAGTCTGAGTTTGTACCTGATTAAATCCAGTACAATTGGGTTTAGTCTTACTTGGGGTTGTATTTTAACCATTCTAAGTCTCACTTTCTTCTAGAAGATTCAAATAATAACAAACACACTTTAGGGTTTGGGAAAGATATGGTAGATTGTAAAAATAATGATCATTTAAAAAAAATTTTTTTCCTTTACTGTATTCACACCCATACTCCATGATGTTTTTCTTCCTTCTATTAAGAGGCAGAGTCTACTTCCCCGCCACTTACATAGGGTTGACCAAGTGACTTTCTTTGGGTAATGAGACCTTAGCAAAGGTGACACAAGCACAGGCATGGCAAATATTTGGATGTTGGTGCTTGCCTTCTGGCTGCTTCAAACCCTGAGACCCCACATCAACAAGCCTGACTTAGCCTGGAGGGTGAGAGGCCACAGGAAGGGAGCCCTGTTGTCCTAGTGAATAGCCTTCCAACCTCCAGGAACATGAGTGAGGCCATTCCAGAGTCATCCAGCTCCCAGCTGAGCCACCAGCTGACCCCAGACACATGAGAAAACCCAGCAGAGATCAGTTGAGACAGTCCACACCAGAGGAAGAGCCCAGCCCATGCACAGAATCATGAACTTTTTATAGAAGCGGTTATCATTTTTTACCCACTGAGTTCTGTGGTAGTTTTGTTAGGCAACAAATGCTAAGGAATATAGAAAGCTCAAAATTAATGTGTGAAAAACAAGTAGCACATTATTTCTTCTGAAAAGTGGTCTTTCAATCAGTGCTCTTATTAGTGATTGATGTTGCAATTTTTGAGAAAAACTTCGAGTTGTTTTTGCCCCAAACAGCTTCTTAACCAGTGCAACTAAGTGAACTGTGTCTGTTATCTGTTATAACGAGTCCTTTGGACTAGATCAGCCTTCAAAAGAGCTCCCGTTTAAGTGTAAGGCTCACACCAAGGTAGAGACAGCGCTCAGGAGATATGGGACATTAGGTAGAGAGCACTATGAACCCCAGGGAATGGAAAGTCCTTTATCTGGTGTTGCCTAAGGGCATGGGAAGCCTGACCTGGTGCAGAGAGGGGAAAGGGTGCCAAGTAGGGAAGCAGAAGAGTATCTAACAGGCCAAATTTAGACTAATTAACCGATTTGCCTAGGGCCGACCCCGAAGCAGAAAGTGAAGCCTAGATTAGTCTGCTCTCCTCAGATCACCAGTTCTCAATCTCATAGAAGAGCCTTTCAAAATAGATGGGAGTTAGACAAAGAGACCCGTGCATCTCTTTCCTCCTCTGAGATTCAATGTTTCTTAATGACCTGATGCCCCTGGTTAGCATAGTTTTTTAATCCTTGCAAACAAAATTAGTGCATTTCTGGTTTTGCTTGTTGTGATTCTGTTTCCATTTAGTGATGAAGTTGCTGAGAACCATTTACTGAAATAACTCACAAAGGCACAGATACCCTGAGGAGCAGTAGGACAAATGGCCACCACATTACAATGGGCTTGGTCACCAGAGGGAGGTCAGCACTTCCACACAGCAGCCCAGAGTCCGCCTGGCATCCATGGAGGACATAATTGTTATGTCTGAGCTCTGCCAGCTAAGCCACCCTTCACTGAGCAGTCTGCAGCCAGTGGGAGCAACTGCCCATGACCTCCAGAGGAAGTTTTAAAAAACTACATCCAAATTTTGATAAAGGTCTTCTTTGGCCAACTTTATGACAAAATCCCTGAGTGTGTTTTTCTCCCCAGACTAGATTTTTAATCTTGATACAGTGAGTAAAGGGAGAAGTTGGCATTTTTTCCTACCAGATAGATGCAAAGGACCCAAAGAAAATAGAGTGGGAACTTGACTTTTATTCTACAGAACTTTTCACTACCAGTTTCCATGTGTGTGTATGACACCAAACAGGAAATTACCAAAAAAATGAATACTAGTAACAAGGAGGAAATAAAATAATAATACATAGCCAAAGTGTCATCATTTACACCAGCAGTCACCAACCGGTGGTCCACAGACCACTGGTAATCCATGAGATCCGAAAGGTTGGTGACCACTGATTTAGACAACCACTATCAATTTTTGGTTACTTTCATTCAAATTGTACCACCACCCCATTAATCCATTAATGGGTTTATTATTTCTTTGGCATCACTATTTATATTATATTATACTTGATGCTATATCTCAAGTTTTTCACTTAACATCATAACATAAGTATTCTCTCCTATTATAACATAGTCTATTAATGTCAAACATCAGCTACATAAAAAGCTATCAAGTGATGATTTTGATAGTTTATACACTCTTTATTGGGGATGCACATGGTTTATAGTCCCTTACTATTGTTACATTGAAACTCTGGAATATAAAACACTTTATTTCCCTCTTTTCCATTACTAGGACTTCTGATAGTCCCACCCTGACCTCATATAGCTCAAAGCCTTCACCATCTACACTCCTTGTAGAAGCCTTAGATTATGGTAAGTCTCATCCAGGATCTATCTGTATCTCTCCCATTAGCTGGTGCCTAGTAACCCGAAGGATTACTAGGATTCAATTTGAAAAAGAATACAGTCTTGTTGGAACAAATAGATATTGATATCTGAAGTCTTTGGGTCCCAGCCATCTTCCAATGCTGATCAGTTGTTAGTGCCTACTTTGGTAAGATGTTGAGTAGGGCTCTGAAGCCATATTGGCTCAACAAAGATTTCTGCAACCAATTATTAATATCAGTCATGAATGAGGATTCAGAGGATGGCAGTCACATACATGCCACGCCTCTCTCTGTGTCCTGGTTTTTGTCTGTGTAATGTTTTCATTATAGTTCCTAAAGGCAATTTTTTAAAAATGTATAAAATGTCAAGTTATCTTTTGAAAGAAGAAGACAGGTATAGACAGTGAAAGCTGGGTGGCTGACTTTCTAGAAGCTTGCCAGAATTTACTTTGGGGAGTTCATTAACACTATGAACGTCGCCCCTGCGCTCACTAGCACAGAAATTACATCTGCCCACCAAGAATGGATCTTTCTCACAGGTGCAGACTCACAGTAAACAGATTCATAGAGACTAATATATAAACCAAGTGCAAAAACAATCATTTTTGAGGACTGTAACTATCACACAGTTTGAAATGTTCTTGTTCATTTGACCAGAAGGAACAGTGTTTCCTTATAGGAAGAATTACAGAGACTGAACCAAGTAAAATTATAAGTTATTTGATGGGCAAGTAACTGAAGCAAAGGTCAGTTGATACAAATGTTTGTTTGCCTCAGAAGAGAGATACTAAGCCTGTTACTTTCACAATAATGTTATGCACACTTGTACTTGTTTATTGCCCATCTCCCTTAGTAGGATGTGTGGGGCCTTGTTCATTACTTTGTCCACTGACTTTGGACACATATATGTTCTCAATACCTACCCATTGTACCAATGAGTCTCAAAATGCCAGCTGACCCCAGATATAAAGTGATTTTTTATTTTACCAATGAGATATCCCCCAATTTTTTGCCCAGTCAATAAACTTTAGGGGATGTAGATGAAATGTTCAAAAGTTTTCTTGTAAGATTTATTAAATATTTTTACAAATAATGTTTAATTTAAAAATATTAGAGACCCCTGTGGCAAGAAACTCAAACTTCCATCCAATAACCAGAATCAGCTTTCCAGTCCTGTGACGGTGTCATAGTGAAGGCAGATCGCCCAGTCCCAGCCTTCAGATGAAACTAAACGCAGCCATACTGATAAAGGAGGCAGTTAGATGGGCATGAGCAGAGCAGGAATGATAGACCAGGTGATGAGTGTCACCATGGTGGGAAATCCCAGGTGCTTACCAATGGGTAAAAATAGAGAAATCAAATATTATAGGCTAAGACCTCACCCCCAATGTGACCTTTCCTCCCCCAGCATGTCCTTAGTCATAGTGTAGACCCCCTTAGAGGAGGAACAAAAGGGCCAGAAATTAGCCTTATAGGACTCCCATAAAGCCCTTGCAGGACCAAGCCCTCAGCACAATGAGGTTCTGACCCATATCAAATAATCTTAGGAACAAAGCTTCAGGTCTGATGATCACAGAGACAGTTTGGTCAAACCAGAGATAATATCTAGGCCTCACTTGTGTTGCAGCTCCAGGTCCAGGAAAGCACCAAAACCAGTGAAGCAATGCCATGGCTGAACAGATGCAATGACTAATGACCCCCTACCCTGGCCCCGACCAATCAATAGAGACCATGACCCCAAAAGGACACAACTGGAAAGCTGATGAATATTCTATTGAGGTCCTCCCCTGGGACCTTCCCTAAAATTCCCACCATTAGAAAGCAGACAAAAACATTTAAGGCAAGGAATCCAGTGTGCATGTGCTTTCTCTGTCTAGAGCAAGCCTGCGCCTTCTCTCTCAGGTGTGGATCTTTATTTCCTTTCTCCTAAGCTCCAAGGGCCCTTCTTTTGCTTCTGTAACTTGTTTCCTGAGTCCATGCAGCACAGCTGGCCCACTTCTTCTGCCTCTGTGACTTCATTTTTCTACATTAACTTTCTCTTGCATTGGAGTTCTTGGCTCTGAATTCTCTTAGCCAAATTCAAGAACTGAGGTGTAACTTCACTAGTAACAAAACCATGCAGCTAAACGGCCCCTAAATTTCTAACCTACAAATATTGTGTGAGACAATAAATACTTGTTCTTTGAAACTGCTAAATTTGGGGGTAATTTGTTACTCATAGATATTAATAGAGGGCTTATTTGCACTGCCTACAGGATAAATAATCTAAGAGCTTATCAACAATGAGGAGTCCCTAAATGTTTTTATCTGTTTCATGAGTTTAAAAATTACACACCTGTGGGTAGAAACTTTCAGGAGTTAATAAACGTGTTTTCCACCCTGCATCTAATCACTTTCTCAAAAAGTTGTTGGTGGCAGGCTTCTTCCTTCTCATGATTAAAAGACATCTTGGAGATGAGTCAGAAGATGCAATTTATATCTCAGCTTTGCCAAGTATGGACTTGCCTGAGGCCACACAGATAATAAGTGATTTCTGTCTCAGTTTCCCCATCTGTAAAATGAGACTACTTCATATAGCTACTATTTGGGATTTAAGAAATGTAAGGTGTTTAATTCAGGGTAACACATAAGCCATGGAAAACAGAGTAAATACTAGGTGCTGTTTCCATTGTTATTTTCATCATTCTAATTATCAGTACTTATTTAATTAACCATAAGCAAAATCCAGAAATCTACTTTCCGCAAACTTTCCATAACCCAGTTTGCTAACACCCCCTTCCTGGTCTCTGTTCTTTATGACTCCTTTAAACTATGAGGCGGATACTCGGTATGTTCTTCTCATCAAGGATTTTATCTAAAAACCTGCAATATCTCACCCTTCCCAGGGTGGATAAGAGGAGAGGAAAAATACTTCTGAAGTAATTTAGCATGCAGTCTGACAGGGTGGAGGGGGTGTAGCTGGCTTCCTGTTTTGAAGCCCAGCTTGTAAGCACATACCCATATCCCAGGGAGGTTTTCACTGATCCAGGAGATGCTGCAAGCAGTCCTTGGTGTAATATAGCAAACGTCTCAGCAGTAAGTCTTCAGGTAAAATGGACACTGATTTTCTTTATCATATGAGGATTCAGGCACTGATGCAATTTCAAATGCTTTTAGTACTATGGATGCCAACATATGCCTTTTTATTTCTGAAGGAATTTTCAGAATATCCTATTTAAAAATGAACAGAGGAAATGAAAAATAAAATTGTTCTTGAAACCACCACCTAAAGATAGTCACTGTTACCATTTTGCTATATTCCCTTCTAGATTTTTCTCTGCACATAGTGACTTTGCTGGACACTTATTTTTATTTTATATCCTGATACTTTTTTCTCAATTAAAATTACAAATGTTGTTATTCTTTCTACTCGATTTTGCAGATTGCTTATGATGAGCTTGTATTATATCGGAATAAAAAGTAATTTTATTTTAGGGAAAATGGAAAGACATTACAATATTAGTAACTTTATTATTTGCATGCAGTTGATCAAAAAACATCCCTTTGTTCAGCAAAATGAAACCCTTAAGTCTTTTAGCACTGAGAGTTTTAAATGATCATGAAAAGGGTTCTAATTTGGCAATGAATTTGGGAGATTAAGAAAACCCTCATTTAGATAACATTGGTAGCCTCCTACAATATTTATATATAGTTAATATTTTACTTCCTGTCTATTCATCTCTAAAACTTGAACATCTCGTAAAAAAAGCTATGAAAATTGCTACATTGGTTTAAGATTAACCCCTAATGAAATTGTATTGGCTAATATTTGAACAGCTTTGTTTTAATGAAACTTTAAATGTGGGTTGTGGATTTTATTTTCTTAGTGAACTAATGGCTTCTCAGAATTGGACTCCATTATTTCATTTAAAGCAGAACAATGTGTCTCCAATAAATCAGGACTGTGATTGACAATCTACCTAGAAAGATTAGGCAATTGGCTCCCCCCACACCCCAATTATTGCCTTTGTTCTTACAAGTGTGTTTAAATCTATTTCTGTTAATTTACAATTTGAAAGGTGGGTGAGGAGCAGAGTTTGAAAAATAGATTACTGTCTTCATTAATACAGGTTTGACCTACAAAGTCTTCACGTACTTAATGATTAAAAACCAAAGTACTAAATAATAAATTATAAGAATTTATAGGAGTCATCATCTTGAAATTAGCTTACTGAATGTTCTTATTATAATAAATCTGAGTGGGTGTCTAATTTAGTGTTAGCTGACTAAAATTATATGTTGCGGGCAGGGAAAAAAAACACTTTTGTTTGAAGACAAATGCAGTGAGTTTAATCACAGGTGATCTGAAAGGTACCTATCTTTCGCTATGCTCACTTCGCAGAAACTTTGGTGAAATCGGTTGAGTGAAGATCGATTCCAATTAGTAAACCTGGCAGACAATAAAATTTCCCCAGGCCTCCGTGCTGTTTGTGTTACCACTTCCCGTGCAGAGAGAGCTGGTGCCCATCAGATCTAAAGACTGAGCTAACAGAACAGGGAAGCTAGTCTCTGCTCCCCAATTTCAAGTCTGTGGAGACCTTCCTTACCATTTTCCAGGTAGAAGGGTGTTTTTGTTTGTTGGTAGAATGTGGACAAAAGGTGGACATTACATGCCTGCCCCTCTTCTATATCTTCTTCCCTCACACTGTGTATAGCAGAAAGGATATATCTATCCATCTGACAATTACTTAGTGGGCCAAATAGGTCCTATGCTAAGACCGGGTGATATAGGAATATTTAGGACTCACTCCTTACTCAGGTAGCTTGTCTTCCATGGAAGACAGACTAGGGTACAAATAAATTAATGGAAAAATAGGTGCATATACAAGATACCTAAGAACGAGTGTGATGAACTTTATCTCCAATGGGGCAAGGCTAAGTTTCTTCCAGAGGAGGGAAGACAAATAGGAATTTATTAAGGGAGTTTATAGAGTATCCAGGGAAGGTGTTCTGGCAGAGGGATCAGCACCTGAAAGGTGTGGGGGATGAAACAGTCTGTCTGGGCCACTAGAAATTCTACACTATTGTTGGGGCACAATGGTCCAGAACAGAGTGATCAAGGATGTTATGACTTGGGCAGTGTCCATATGATGAAGGGCCTTGCAACAGGCCGGGATTTAGTTTTTAGGAGACAGAGGGGCACTAACGGCTTTAAAACATGATTACAGTGACTTTATAATGAAGTAGAAATGTAATCATTCTCTCCCGATATCAAGAGAAGCTGGCATATAATTCAGGGATTTTTTTTTTGTTGTTGCAAATTTAATATCTCATGAGATAGGATAGGAGAAAAAATATACACATGTATTCATGTATTCACACATTTAAATAAGCAAATATGGAAAGAGTTTTTGCAAATTAAAAGAAAAATATGAACCTCCCAACAGAAAAAAAATGGACAAAATCAATGAATGGGAAATTCATTGAAGAAAATTAATAAACATGAAAAAAACCTTGGTCTTATTTTTAATTCATGGACTTGGAAATTAAACAATGAGATATTATTTTATACTGTGATATAGACAAAATTTAGGAAGACAAATGATTTCCCTATTGGTAAGTGTGTAGAGTATAAGAGGGTATAAAAAAGAAAAGTTGTCCCAAATCTGGTCTGGAATAGAATCTTTTTGCATGATGTAATTCACAGCCTCATTCCTGATAAATTGCTTAAGCAATTTTCTGATAAACTTTAATGGGATTAAGACTTGTTCTGAAAAATCAGTCACCCATCTAGCCAGCTGACTGTCAGTCAGGAGTCTAGGGACCTCAAACCAAATGTTCTTTTTTCTTTGTATCTAGCCTAACATTGACTATCTTATCACTCCATTTCCCTATAAAATGTCTCCACCAAGAATGAATCTCTGAATTGATCTGCTAGAGGCCTTTTCCTTGTAGCAAAACTACAATAAAACTTTGACTCATGCTCATAACTAGACTTTCAGAAAAGTTTCTCTTAGCTGGGACAAGGACATGCACTATTCAAAGGAGTATAAATTATTTTTGGTCATTTTAGACAGCAAGTTGACAGTTTTAATACACGTTAACCATACATTTTGATTAAGCAATTTTACTCTGAACCAGAAAAAAATAGAAATACTTGAATAAATGTCCAAGCTCTCCCAATTAGAAGAATCAATATATTTTAGCACTTTACACACACACACACACACACACACACACACACACACACGGTATCCCCCAAAAATGCATACACACTTTGAATAATTATTAATTTCACTGTGTTAAGTCTGAAAGGAAAGAAGCATCACTTGAGCTGTTAAGTGTGTGTGCATTTTTTGGGATACCCTGTATATGTCATTATATAATGTCACATATTATATATACAAACATGCATTTATTTACTTACGTATTTGTATATTTATTTAACCTGCGAATTCTGAATTCCCATTAATAGGGTATGTTTAATTCACCTGAATTTTCCACAGCTTTAAATTTGCATAGCATAAAAAGAAATATTTTAAAGAGATAGATCTAAATATACATATTTTGGAATATATGTGTATTTTTATAACCACACACATATATAATGGCTGCCATGCTATAATATTTCAGTAAAGGAAAATGCAGAGCAATATGTATTTTGTGAAATCCTTTTTTATAAAGAAAGTTACACATGTACCTGTTTTGTGTGTGTATTTGCATAGTTTGTAATGTGACCTGAGACTGTAATGAAACATTAACTGTTAATAGTGCTAACTCCCCAACAGGAAGCATGGGAGATGAGAAGCTTTTGTGGAGGAGAGAACTTTGTTTTTTTCTTTATGTAATTCTACCATGTTTGAATTTTTTCCCCAATTTTTGAAATTAGAAAACAGGGCAGAATATTTAAATTGAGCAAATATAACTGATGAAATGGCTCCTGGAAGACCAGAACCTATGACATTCTCCTGCCAGTCCAGGCCAGCCTTGCAGAGAAGCAGGATGAACTGACCTGGAATCCCTTCAACTTATTTTGGTGTTTGTTTCCCGAACAGAAAGCTTGGACTGAGATTAGGAGAAAGGGATGTGGAAAAGGCAGGAATAAATTTGATTTTTCACCCCCTGCTGATTTCCATCCCTGCCTTCTCTTCCCCTCACCCCCCAGCAATTTCTAATTAATTAGAAGAGCCATGCCTTCCAGAAAAGAGCAGGCATCTTTGGGGACTCACCAGGAAGGAGTGGGTCTTGTGGTGAAAAGGAATACTTTTTTTTAGTATTAAAGTTAATTAGAAAATGAATGTGATAAAGCTCAATTTTTATCATTAGCACCCATTCCAGAGGGCCAGTTACTGTTGGTAAAACTTCACATTTTTTGTCACTATAGATTTGGTTTCAGGGTTCAACACTTTTTTGTGCCAGTCCCTAAAACTCATGATTCCCTGTGACTCGGTTGGGTTTGGAGAAGAGACAATAATATCATATTAAAAAAATGTGTCCATGGCTTTCTGTGTTGGAGACTATAGAAACTGGCAAAGTAAATAGAACTTGATAGTTCTTTTCACAGGATACACATTGATAGTTATTTTCAAAGGAAGAAACTCAGTATAGGAACAAGTTAATGTGATGTAATATTGGAAACTTCCTTCTTGAATTTGCATATCCTGTTTTCATTGCATTATAAACAGGTGGTCTCCCAGTAAATGCAGTTTCCTCTTGCTTAAATGAGAAAACATGAATTTAATGCATTTGGTGACATACTTTGACAGTGTATGGGACATGGCTAATGGCTTAGATGTATAGCATTGTCATGTAAACTTTTCAGTAAACTTTTTAATTCTCAAAAGAGAAATGATAAAATTCCTTGCCACATATTGGCATTATTAACAAATAGATAACCTTTTGGCTGGAATTGTAGCCTCTGAAATAGTTCTTTTCCTTACCCTATCCTCATATCTTAAAATGTAAAATTCATTAGTGTAGAGATTTTTGTCAGGTATTTATCTCTACTATGCTATTATTTGACTGTGCTATTTATACTGTGTGTCAATTCCACTAGAGTTGGTACTCAGTAAATATTTGTGAATGGATGGATGGATGGAAGGTTGGATGAATGGCATTTGACTTTTGTGAAAGTAATTACATAATCCTCACACTTGGTACCCTTTACACATACAATCTCTGTACTGGGCATCTCTGATCTACTATTTGATGGTTATCATAAGATCTGGTATATGGTGAGCAATGAAATTCATAACGAATTGGCTAGACTTTGATTCATTTATTTACTGTACTAAATTAGCCATCATTCAAAAAAGAAACAACAAACAAAAAGAAAATAGAACATCTATCATGTGCCAGGATAGATGTTCTTCAAGAGGTAAAGATACAACAAAAAGCAAAGTCCTTACTCTTCTGGAGCTTACATTTACGTTGTCACGGGGGGAGATGGGCAACACACAAAACAGAACTTTTAATATAATTTCAGGTAATGAAACATGCTAAAAAGAAATGTTCTCCCTGTAAGTGCTGCCAAATATGTATTCTTTTGTTCTCTGCCACACTGTCAAATGTGTAGGCATTCAGGAGAAATGTCTGGAAACCAGCTAACATGAAGCAGTTATGGTGACCCATCAGAGAGTGTTAAGAAAAGATTTTCTTCCCAGGTGATATCAATTATCTATCTATATTATTAATTAATATATTTATGTTGTTAACAATTATGTTTGGCTCCATCTTGTTTATTTATTTGTTTATTTTTAATGCAAGATATTTACAGAAGGTTACAGACAGTATAATTCATTTTCATCATTGCATCATTCAGTTTTAACAGCTATCACAGGTGACTCGTATTGTTTTATCTCCATCCCCAATCACGTCCCCCATGTCTGATATCTTACAGAAGCAAATTGAAGATATTATATTTTTTATTCCATAGATATTTTATTATGAGTCAATATAAGGCTCTCAAAAAAATAACTACAATATCATTATCATACCTAAAAAATAGCACAAATTATTTAATATCATTAAGTAGCCAGTGAAGGATCATATTTCCAATTGTCCCCTAAATATAAGTGGCACTATTTTTTATAGTTGTTTGTTTGAATCACTGGGTTGTTGTTTTTTAGTTACTCATCTCTCTTTTTTTTTTTTTTTCAAAAGCTGATTGAATATTTGCTCTCTTTAAAAAAAATCTGGAAAATTAAATGCACTATGTTTTCACATTTCCATGTTTTCTAATCAAGTTTGTAACATCCACTGCATAGCTAGAATTTATTTCTGATAGTAATGTTTTGAGAATGATTTAGTTGTTGTTGATTTTGACTATTGTACTAGTATATTAGTCAGGTTCTCCAGAGAAATAAAACCAATAGCATGTATCTATCCTATATAATAAAGAGCTAATATGCTAATTAGACCAGAGGGTGGAACAACCTTCCTGTCGGCCTTCCAGAATAACCAGTGGGCAAGGGGCAGGTCCTTGGGGCCACGAGGCAGCCAGGGCTTCAAGTGCCTACTCTTGCATGATTTTCATGCATCGGGCCTCTAGTATATATACAATATACAGAGATTTGTTATAAGGAATTGGCTCACATGATTGTGGAGGACAAGAAGTCCAGATCCAGCTGGTCATACAGTTCTAGTCCAAGTACAAAGACCTGAGAAGCAAGTGAGCCAATGTTGTAAGTTCCAGGTCATGTCTGAGTCCAAGGGCAGAAGACCAATGTCCAGTTCAAAGACAATGAGGCAGAGAGAGTATATTCCTCCTTCAACAGATTAGACAAGGTCCACCTACATTGTGCAGGGCAGTCTGCTTTACTCAGTCTATCAATTAAGATATTAATCTTTAAAAAATATATATCTTTATTGTTGAAAGTATTACATGTCTCCTTCCCCCCCACACACACACACACCCACATTTACCCTCCTCCACCCCCACCAGGCCTTCACAGCACTGATGTCTGTGTCCATGGCTTATGCAGATATACTTGTAAGTTATTTGGTTAATCTCTTCCCCCTTCCCTCAGATTTGTCAGTCTGTTGCATGCTTCCATATTAATCTTAACTGGAAACACCTTTGTAGACACACCCAAAAAAAGAGAACCAAATATCTGGGCACCCCATGGCCCATTTAATATGACACATAAAATTAACCATCACACTGGTGATGTCAAATAAGATTTATCTTAAAAATAATGGGCATGGCGTGTAAAAATATTACATTTAAAATAGTTTTTCTTGAAATATTAATGCTTATTACATGTAACAATACTATATTTAAAATATTTTTCTTGAAATATTAGTTTATTGCATGTAACGTATTTAAAATTGTTTTTCATATATATATATATACACATATGTATATATATCACATGAAAAAAAGTAAAATTAAATTTAAAAAAAAAGAAAATAATGGGCATATATTCCAAGTACATATTCCCCATGGTAGCTTTCTTCATCAAAGAGGTATCTTCAGAATCTCTAAGCCAAGTGTTCTTAACTATAGACCTTGAGGAAGGGCCCCTGGGGTGTCTCCGAATCCTCTGAAATAATAAGCAACATTATACCCTACTTGCACTTTTCTGGGAAGAAGGTCCTTGTCTTTCATCAGATTCTCTAAGGGTCCATTGGCCTCTGCTGACTTAGTATCACTGCTTGTTATCATTACTCCTAGTATCATTACTCCTAGTGACCTTTCATCTTTGTGGCTGCTTTTTGTGAGAAGGGCCCAAATGTGACTCTCTTGACTGTAGGCTTTATTTAGGCAGAGGTAAGTCTGTTTATTCATTCAGTATCCCTGGAGCCAACACAGTGCATGCACACAGCACATACTCAATAAATATCTATTGAACCAACGAATTGACCAAGAAATGAGTAAATAAACAAATAGTCACTGTATTAGTTTTCTATTACCCTATCAACAAATTCTCAGATTTAGTAGTTCTGGTGCATTGATTGGAGGCATGCCACAAGATATATCCATGTCCCATAAATGTTATCATACAATATGTGACTTGTTGTATCTGGTTTCTTTCACTCTGCGTAATGTTTTCATCTTGTTCTTGTAATCCTGAATAGTAATCCATTGTATGGATATACAACTTGTTTATCCATTTAGTGATTGATGGACATTTATACTATTTCTACTCTTGGACTAATATGAATAGAGCTGCTCTGAACATCTGTGTGCAAGTTTTCACTTGAATAATGATTTTCAGTCATTTTGGGTACATATCTAGAGTAGAATTGTTGGACCATATGGTAATTCTATGTTTAACTTATCAATGTACCCTCTTATTAATTTTTAATGTAGGATATTTGAAGATTATAAAAAATGAACTTGATGAAATTTTTTTTTAGATAAGAATTTTCACACTTCTCAGGACCTCAAGATAAAAATAGCAGAAAGAATACTAACTTGATCTTGACTTGGAAGGAACAGACTCAGTAACACAGCATCATGTCTTTGCCATAATACCTGTGCCTGGACCTCCCCATACAGGTGGCAGTGTGAGGTCACTTTCAGGTCACTTATGTAGGCCTTTGGACATCACAGTGCCTGAATGAACATCATGACCTAGAGGATGTGGTTTTTTATTTTATTCTTTATTAACTTTATTGGGATGGTATCTATAATAATAAAAGCATAATATGCTAATTAGACTGGATAGCTGAATGACCTTCCAGATGTGATTCCAGACATCCTTCCGGATGAAGCCATCATGGCGGGGGCTGAGGCAGGCAGAGGCAGTTAGGGTCAATGAAGCAGACAGGCAAGAGGTTAGGAATGATCAGACAGGCAGGAGTGGTTAGGTGTGATCAAGCAGGCAGGCGAGCAGTTAGGGTGATCAGGCAGGCAGAAAGAATGGTTAGGGGAGATCAGGCAGGCAGGCAAGCGGTTAGGGGTGATAAGGCAGGCAGGCGAGAGGTTAGGGGTGATAAGGCAGGCAGGCGAGCAGTTAGGGGCATCAGATAGGCAGGGATGTGAGCTGTTAGGAGCCAGTGGTTCCGGATTGCAAGAGGGTGCAGGCCAGGCTGAGGGACCCCTCCCCCAGCCCCCATGCATGAATTTCATGCACTGGGCCTGAAATTATAACACACTGAAGAAAGAAATTGAAAAAGATACAAATAAGAGGAAGTGTATACTGTGTTCATTGATAAAAAGAATTAACATCATTAAAAAGTTTACACTACCCAAAGCATGTACAGATTCAGTGCAATTCCTATTAAGATACCAATGGCGTATTTCACAGAACTAGAACAAATATTCCAAAACTTTATATGGAACTGCAAAAGTCCCTGAATAGCTATAGTGATCTTGAGAAAGAAGAACAAAGTTGAAGGAATTACACTACCTGATATCAAACTATACTACAAGACCATAATAATCAAAAGAGCATGGTACTAGCATAAAAACAGAGATATAGATCAATGGAACAGAATAGAGAGCCCAGAAATAAACCCACGCCTTTGTGATCACTTAATATTTTACAAAGAAAATAAAAACATCTTGGCTGAATAAAAGCATAAAGTGGGATAAAGATAGTCTATTCAATAAATGGTGTTGGGAAAATTAGATATGTGCAAAAAATGAAACTAAACCACCTTCATACACCATGCACAAGAATAAACTCAAAGTTGATTAAAGACTTCGATGTTAGACTCAAAATCATAAAACTCTTAAAAGAAAACATAAAACTTATAAAACTCAACCCCAAACATTCAAACAATCCAATTAAAAAATGAGCAAAGGATCTGAATAGACACTTCTCCAAAGAAGACATAGTGATGGCCAATAGACATATGAAAAGGTGCTCAGTGTCAGTAGTAATTAGATAAATGCAAACTAAAACCACAATGAGATACCACCTCACACGTGTCAGAATGGCTGTCCTCAATAAGTCAACAAACAACAAGTGTTAGCGAGGATGTGGAGGAAAGGGAACCTTCACACTGTTGGTGAGATGTGGTTTTTTAAAACAATGCTGGGCAGCCTACAAAACATAGATTTGTGCTGTGGTTACTGAGGTTCTGTAATCACAGCCCTGAGATTTCCTGAGTAGGATAAGCTTATTAGCACAGGGTCCAACACATAGTAGGTAATCACTGAAATCACTGAATCTTGGCTGAATAAAAACAGATCTATGTTAGTGTTTCTACAGAACTCCATTTTGTCAAACTAATGTTTAATCTGTTAAAATAAACACCATGCATTTTAAAGTGGCAGGGATTGTGTGTACTTGCAGGTAAGAGTATGTTTGAGAGGAGTTTAGGATGCGATTCGTTTTTTTCCCTGACTTTGACTCAAATCCTATTCCTTCGTCAGCTTGTCTGAGGACTTTGACAGCTTATAAATGCTCTCTGAACTTTAATTTCCTTTGCTACAAAATGACAATACAAAGTTATGCTTCCTAAGATTGCTATGAGGGTGAATTGAGGCAGGATGTATAAAGTGCAAAGAGTTGTGCCTGGCCTATAATAGGTGTTCAACAAATCATATCTGTTTTTAAAAACAAGAATGCTCTTCTTTTAAGCTGATGGTGATAGCATTCCGTGCAGAAAAGAAAACACAATTATCCCATTCGCAGTGTTCATGAGTCAAAGAGAATGAGGTTGCTCCAAGGTACACATTCTAGTTAGAAGTGTTAGGTTGCTCAAAACAATGAAGAAAATGGTCTCTCTGTCTTTCATTACATAGATTTTCCATCCAGCTCCTGGTTTAATATTTGCTTAATACCTGTATTATGAAAACACCCAAGAATCCTTTTGCCATTCTCCATAGCAGTGACATAAATCAGAGCTTGCAATTTCACGAATGCCTTGCTATACCTCCAAGCATCTGTTGGAGGGAACCATGGTTAGATTTCTAAGTGGTTATTTCAGCCCCCATCCCTTTGAGGGCCTGAGACATGATTAACCTGCAATAGCTGTGACTCCCTCATTAAGGGAATGCTCTAGCAAGGGGAAAAACACTGAAACCCATCGAGATGTTCCGTGCTATTTTTTTTCTTGCACATCAGCTGTGTGGGTGCCTCTTGTTCCTCTGTCCTTCGGGTTAGTAAAATCAAGACCAATTGCTGAAGCTATGAACTATCAATAAAAGTTAATGTACCGCAGGAAACTCGAAGGGGAACAAAACCACTTAGGTGTTCAGGGCCACCAAGCTACCCGCATCTCCTGTGAGCTGGCTGGCTCCTGGCAGTGGTTTCGTTGCCCTGACTTGAAACTTAGCATTATTTTCCCAAGTAAATGGCAGAACATGCAGATCGAGGACATGGGCAGTAAACCAGGAATGCACTGTTCCTGGCCACCGCCTCGCCAGGGGAGTGGGATAGTCTGCAATGTGCCTTGAGGTAGGACCATATCCAAGTCGCTGATGCTTCAAGTGTTTTCAAATAGTAGGGCCCATAGTTGCCCATGTGCCTCCCCAGAGTTTGGGGACAAACTCTTTCTTTGGTCTACAGATTCAAATATGTCCCCTGGGCACAGGCTGCATAAATGTCACAGCCAAAAGGTTTCAAATTTGTAGTTTGTCCTAAAATGTCTTACTGTAGGCTGGATCTAGTCCTGGATTCGGAGCTCCAAGTGGAAGAAATCATGAGTAAATGTTCACAATTAAAGACGGGCTCGTTCCATTATGTACTTGGCTCATTGGCGTTAATGATGGAAAGGAGTAAGTCCATGCAGGAACAATGGAAGAGGCAAAGCAAAGAAAATGTCAACTAGTCTTCTTGTACTCTGCTCCAAGGGGATAAAGCAAGAATTTTAGGTACAAATGAAAATTGAATGGACATCTTTGCTTGCTTAAAAGCATACGTTTTCATATTTATCGACATTATTTTTTGGTTCTAAAAAGGAATTTGAGGTTCAGGACAGTCCTTCCCATATGCTGTGGCACTCAGTGGCTCTTCAGGACCTGTTGTTATTGTGGTTTCCAATTTACAGATAGGGAAAGTGAGACTCAGAGAAGTTAATGGGTTCTCGAGTATTAGACTATGAGCTGAGAGTTGCAAAGCAAGTTCCTCATGTTGCTCACCTGGGGCCCTTTCTGGCCTCACAGCCACTGGAGAATGCCTGACACTGCACATCCACAGGATGGCCTGAATCGCAAAGGCTGACCATACCGAGAGCTGCCAGGATGTGGAAGACCTGGAACGCCCCCCCACTGCTGGTGGGAATGTAAAATGGCATGACCACTTTGGAAAGCAGTCTGCCAGTTTTCTTTAAAAAGTTAAACATACACAAATCCTACCTCACAACTCCACTCTTTGGGATCTACCGAAGAGAAGTGAAATCATATGTTCACTCAAAGACTTACATTTGAATGTTCAGAGAGGCATTAGTCATGTGGGCAAACACTGGAAGCCATTCAAATGCAGATATAAACTGGAAGAGCCATACAACAGAATACTACTGAGCAATAAAAAGGGACTCACCACTGAGACTTAATAACCTGGACAAAGCTCCAAGCCATTTGGCTGAGTGAAATAGCCAGCCGCAAAGACCACATAGGGTACAGTAATGTTGATATGAAATTTCTAGAAAATATCACACCCTAGAGACAGAGAACAGGGCTGGAATGAGTGGGGTGATTGGCTAGAAATGGACATGAGGGAACATTTTGGGGTGATAGAAATGTTCTCAGAGTAGATTATGGTGATGGTTGCACAACTGTATAAATTCACTAAAAATCATCAAACTATATATACACTTACTACGGTAAAATTGTATGGTGTGAAGATTAGACTTCAATAAAGTCATTAAGATAATGAATTCCAGGACCATTAAGTCAGTTGGCTGAGCCAGTAGCTACAGGGATGTAAGAACATTTTCAATAAATGTATTTAATTAGCCAAACTCTGCTACCATCTGTCCACCAGTTGAGCAGGAATTGCTGAGACTGGAGAGGAGGAGAGATTGGAACTAACAACCCTTGATGTGAAAGTCCATAGGCTCTGACACATGATACACCCAAAACTCACACCTCAAACCGTGACCATTAGGAGTCTGCCGGGGTGGGGAGGAAGGCTATAGCCACTCCGGTGTGTATGCAGTCTGGTTATCTCATCTTTTTTAGTGTGTCCTTACAACTCTAGGAAAACGGCACTTCTTTTTTTCCTAGTCAAACACACCGATGTGTACACATGCACACTTTTGTAAAAGGTCAGGAAAACTAATCCAAGTTTTTAAAGGAAGAACATGGCAATTACCCATAACACTAACACTCGGAGATCACTATAAATATACACTGAGTGACCAGATTATTATGACCACCTTACATTTGTAGGCAAATTGGCTATAATTTTGAGCTAAAGTTGATAGAGGGCAAGACCATTATAAATAGGGAAGCAGGTTGTTTAACATGACAGTAGAAGTGATTTTTTTTGAAGATATGGGTAAACAACGTGATTTAACAGCCTTTGAACGTGGGATATGTGTGTGTGTATGTGTATATGTATATATGTGTGTGTGTATGTGTGTATGTATATGTATATATGTGTATATATGTGTATATATGTGTGTGTGTGTGTATGTGTATATTATATTAGTGCCCCGTGGATCCTGATCCAATCTTTCCTTGGTCTCGAGGAAGCCAGTCAAGGTGGAGTTCTACCTGGCACCCTGCTTGGGAGGAAGGCCCTTGATAGTTAGAAGGCCAAAGGTTGGTTTTGCCCACCTTCAGTCACTCCCAAATATGCCCGCTTAGCTCACGTCCAAGCTGTCCCATCTCCGTACTCACATTGGTTTTGCACAAGTCCTGGCCTTATTTTACAATTGCCCAGACTATTGTCATCAGCACAGGTTTATACCCAAGGAGCATGCATAGCTCTCCCTCCCGCCTCATCTAGTAATAATTTAGATCAAGGATACAAAATAGGACTCGTTTCATGACTCAAGTCAGGTTGATTTAAACGCCCAGTTGAAGCGTCATGTGGAAAAGGATTGTGAAGCTGCACACAATGGATCATGAATTCTTCAGTGTTTTTGTGGCTGTGGGGCGTGGTGGCCTACTTTCAATGCATCCTCCACCCCAATTTAGATGAATTAGTGCTGCATACTTGTAGGTTTTTATTTTCTAAGCTGCAACAGGAATTTTCCCCCAGATAGCCTTTTAGCAGAGCCAAACCCAGCAGGGGAAAGGCGCAGCCACTTAGCTTTGGAGTGAGTTTGTACATTATATTGATTTCCATCTTTCAGGGTCTCTCTTCTGAATGATTGAGGGGCCAGCACATTTGAAGAAGGTGGCATTTGCCATTCTCCCCATCTCTTGGGGGTCTCCGTTTAGGTGGACTTAGAGGATTTGAGAGCTGAATGACACAGATCAAAATCCCTGGGCTGATCTGTCATCCAGTCCTCCAGGGAACTTTTTACATCAACTACAAATCATTGATCAAAATATCTACCTGTCACCTGTCCAGAAGTAACACCGGGTCTAAATTCTGCATCGGGGCATGGCTGTACCATTGAACAGGGCGGGGAATCCCTTTCCTTCTCTCAAACCCAAAGTTTTCTGGAGATTCTCTGCATTAGCACCCAGGGGTCTGGTTTCTGTTTCATTTGATCACAGTGACAATGATGGAGATGACAACGATGAAATACATAGACACACTCATGCCTGTCCATTCTAAGAATTATAAGCTTTAAAAAACTTTATTTATATTTTAATTAAAATAGCATTAAAAAGAACAGTGTTAACTTTTTGAAACTTAATATATGTGGTTTTAATACATTTCACTAACTTTAAAATGCAAGTAATTTTCTCACTGTTTCAGAGAATTGTGTTTTATGCAAAGCCCATATTCTACATGCATATACAATAATTTTTCTCTTAAAGGAGTTTTGAAGTATAAATACTTCTATATACAAAAACATAGCTTACATATAAAACTATATATATGAATATATATTCACAAATAAAGCTACATATATGAATACATAACATAAAGCTATATGTATATGTATTATGTATATGTATAAATAAATTCAGAATGACAAGCTTTTCAAGTTTTAGAGTCACAGTGGTCCATTAGAGGATATTTCCTCTGACCTCCCCACTTTATAGATGGAAATATTGAGGTCTGGGTTTGAATAACTTACTGTCACAGTGATGGCTGGAACAGAACCATGTCTTCTGGTTCATGATTCAGTGTTCATTTTTAGGTGCAAATTGTCTCTATATGCTTTTTTAAAAAGTCTGATCTTTCACATATATAATTTCCCTTCCTCTTCACTCTCCATCTCCCTCCTCACCCCCACCTATTTAACCGGTGCTTATAAATCTGAAACTGCCTGTCCAATTCTGCCTGAGTACGACCTCAGAAGTCTCAAGTGTCTCACCATCCAGGGTCCTAGAGACTCCTGGTTATGGTTAATTTTTCAGGGAAATTAATTTCTAGCTAAAACAATTAAAGACATTACCCCCAATTGCACATGGCAGCAACTCAGTATTTATTGAATATCGAATGAATGAAGAAATGGCATTTTGACGATGAATGTGAAAATTTCCAACATTCCTGTGGCTTTTTTTAAAATGAGGCAGCCATGAATAATAACCCTGACTACTGTCATGAGACAGGAGGCCAGGGGAGCTCTTCCCCTGTGCCTTTGTCCTTGCTCTTGCAACTTGAATGCACCACTGACCTTACTGAATAGCCATGTCAGGGCGGCAGGAGCAGGGAGCGGATGAACTGGAACCCAGATGCTGCACTAAGCCTTGATGTGATGTTTGCAGAGCTCCAGGGGGACACTGAGTGGTTGGCATGGGCTTTGATTAAGCTCCTGGCTGTGTCCATCACAGCGTCAGATGCTTCCACATCCGCATATGCAGAGGTATATCCTGTAAGCCACAGGTGACAGGCAGTCTCAAAGGAACCAGCTCAGCCTTAGATGGCTCTGGAGCTGTGATGACGGTTCTACTGACCCCCAAATGATCAGGAGCAGACTCCAGCCTCTTCACCTATTTCCTTTCAGGCATGTCCTGTGAAGAGGCTGGCTGTGGCCTGGCAGCTATTTCCCAGAATGCCCCTCTTCAAAGGCCAGCGATCTGTGACCCATGGTGCAAATCTCCATCTACCCTTCTAACCAGCCTTGGAAGTGTGTTCTAAGGCGTTCTATTGCATATTCTATCAGATGAGAAATTATAAAGGGGAAGAGATGAGCTCTTATATTCACAATTGCTTTCAGAGACAGTATGGTGAGATGTTAGCAGTACAGCCTCCAGAGCCAGGCTGCCAGGGTTTGAATCCTGGTTCCAGTGTCACTCGCTAAAGAGCACAGCAACATTACTTAACTTCTCCAAGTCTCAGGTTTCTCATAAGTAAAATGGGGATAATGAAAGAATGTAGAAAAGATGCCTGTTGCAGAGTAAGCACCCAGCAAGTTTATTATTAGAGCTATTGCTAATATCATAATTATGGAATTAGTCACCTGTGTTAAAGGAGGAGGTTAAAGGAGAAGCCAGGCCACGTGGTGAGACAGTGAGTTAGAGTGGGAAGTAGCAACTGTAGTGTTACACAGGCCTGGCCTCTGTGGCCCTGAGCAATTGCATTCACCTCTCTGAGACACCTCCTTTTATTTATTTACTAGATGCCCAGTGCACAAAATTCGTGCACTGGTAGGGTCCGTAGGCCTGGCCAACAATCAGGACCAATCTGCGAGGCAACTGGCAGGGACCCGCTGGCACCCACCTTGGCTGGCCTAGGACCTGTGAGCTGGGGGCAGCTCCTGTGTTGAGCGTCTGCCCCCTGGTGGTCAGTGTGCATCATAGCGACTGGTCGTTCTGTTCAATTTGCATATTAGGCTTTTATTATATAAGATTATATAAGACTAGGAGCCTGGTGCACAAAAATTTGTGCACTTGTGGTGGTGGGGGGGGTCCCTCAGCCCGGCCTGTGCCCTCTCACAGTCTGGGACCCCTCAAGGGATGTCCACCTGCTGGCATGCCTGGGCAGCCTGGGTGAGGGGTTGATGGATGTTTGCAGGCTGGCCAAGCCCCCCAGTGGGGACCCTCACCCCATGGGGGTGTAGCCAGCCTGGGTGAGGGGCTGAGAGCCCTTTTTAGGCAGCCCACAGCTCCCATTGACCCAACGTTCCAGTGAGGCTGGCTACAATCAGATTTCTGGGGTTTATTTATCTTCTATAATTGAAACTTTGTTGCCTTGAGCAGAGGCCTAGGCAGGCAACAAAGACTCCTGTTTACTTCAGCTCCGTGGCTTCTATAATTGAAACATTGTTGCCTTCAGCAGAGGCCCAGCCGGCCTAATGGAAGCCTGCTATTTACTCTAGCTCTGTGGCTGCCATCCACCATCTTGGCTGGGTTAATTTGCATATAGTCTCTCTGATTGGCTGTTGGGCGTGGCTTAGGTGTCTCAGAGTGATGGTTAATTTGCATATTACTCTGTTATTAGATTAGATTGTTAACTGAGTGTTAACTGCAATACTATAGGGTACATGGTAGAAGTTCGGTCATTTCCCATTTTCTTCTCTTTACATCAGATCTTACACTTGCTTAGAACTAATGCTGGAGTCTGTAGGCACACACTGCCGCCAGTGCTCTGAGCTCCTCTGCCTATGTCCTCCGAAGGCACCACCTTGGTTGTCATCATGGTATTTACCTCACTCCAAATCCCCACCTAAGTGCTGGTCCTCTTCTCTTTCTGCTGAGTCTTGGTTACATAGCTGTACTCAGTTTGTGAAAAACTTAAGTTGTACACTTATTATGTGTTCGTTTTTACATATATATTGTCCTTCCATAAAAATGATTTAGAGACCTAGTACAGGTAGAAGTTGAATGTCATTTATTGATGACCTATAGCTCTGAATTGAAATCAAGAAAGAACTGACTCCTATTATTATCTGAGTTCTAGTCATCACCCTTCACATTTACTGTCTTACCCTGATTTTTTTTTTTTTAATCGTGGCACAGATATTTACCATCTAGCAGAAGCTGTGAGAATGCTCGCTGTTCGACCAATTATAAGCATAGCCTTTGGGAGAGATTCATTCATTTAGGACTCTTGGGAGGCTCTTTTCCTTGGCCAGGCCCTGGGAATCTATGGGGAGGAGCACCCACAGCTGACGTCCCGTCTCTCTGGAGGCTTCATTTTAGGGCTGCCAGCAAGGACAGCAGAACACCCTTAGCAGGTGGCAAAGGCTAAGAAAACCGAACAGGAGCAGGCTCCGGCCTCTCCACCTGGTTTCAGGAAAACGGACCCTGGGAGGAAGCACCTGAGTAAGAGCTGAAGCCTGAACAGCCTCGGTCTGAGAGAGGGACTGGCAGTGCGGATAAGCAGGCCAGAAGGAATAGCTTGAAAGCCCTGCTCCCAAACAGCAGTCCTGGGTCTGCTCCCTTCCATCTGGGTCACTTTCAGGGAATCACTGACGGTCTCTGAGCCTGAGCTCACGCCTGCCTGGGCCACTGCAGTGTCTGCGTACAGGGAGAATGCCATGTTATTAGAGGACAAAGGTGTCCAGACGGTGAGCAAGTGGAAGATACTGGCAGTGGGTAGTAGAGAAAAACTGAAACGCCTTCAGTTGAGTCTGTACACAAAATAATTTTTATTTATTTTTTCATTTTTGGCTAAACATAGTTACTCAGCAAGGTAATCATGGGATGGCAGAGCATGTACCTAACCATCCGGAGCATAAACTTGTACTTAGGAGAGCATTAGATCCAGACACAAGACTAGAAAGGATTTCCATTGAACCTCTCTATAGGAGGTGGTATATGATATCTTAGACACCTCAATGAGTCCAAGAGCTCCCCTTCAAGCACATGCATCCAACCATAGAAACACATGCATTTGAGGCACACATCTCTACTCCAAGTGGCTTCCCATTCCACTGAGGAGTCAACCTTTTACAGGAATGTCCCATGCCCCGTGCTTCTGAGACCATTATTACTTTCCAATAAGATGGTTTGCACACACTGCTTTGCCTGCCCAGTAAACTGTGGATTCTGTGGAGGGTGTGGTGCTGGCTCTGTGCTTTTGGAGTTTGAATTCAGGGATGGTGGGAGATTGCATGAGATTAAGCAACTCAAAAGCCCTTTTGGAGGAAGAGCCAGCTTTAATTTTATTGCCCCAAGTTCACTGCTTCTTTAGGTCTCTGCTGCTCCTGGTAAATCAAATAATAGATTTCTGTTAAAGACCTCAGCGTGCTGGTCCCACTGACAGTAGTCTTGCTTTGTAAGCCATTCTCTACATTTATTGTTCTCTTAGTGTATGAGGGTTTTCTGGTATCTGTTCCAAATTAGTATTTCTCTAATTTTCAAATGTCTGTTCTGCCTGGCTAATATTAGATGTATAGCAACTCTATTTGGCAGGCTTTACATGAAGGGGAAAGGGGGTTTTGGTTACAATTTAATTTTTTTTTCTATCTTTCTCCTCCTTTTTAGAATTCACTTTGCTCATCTTCGTGACTCCTTGCATTCCTTATCTCAAGGTGGGCATCCTCAGAATCCCAGGGCATTTCACCAGCCACCTTTTATAGAAGCTTAGGAAGATGGAGGCAAACCCATGAGTAAGACTCGGTTTTTCTAAGCCACGTGGCAATTTCCTGCTCCATTACAACTCTGCACACCTTTCAACTTGCTTGTCAGCCTAGGCCCTGAAAGTCCTGGCTAATCCTACAATTGGTGAAAAGTTACAGGTTTCTCGGGCATTTATTTGTTGTTTAAAAAAAGGAGTCTCCCACTCTTTTGCAGCTTTGTAGAAACTTGTTCCAGTGTTTTCTCCTGATCCCCTTAGCCTTGGACTTCCTGGAATAAGCACCTCCCTTATCTAGGCTGACAGATTTGTTTTGTTTTGAGTTATGCCCACATCGGGCCTCCACCTCTCCTATTTTGTGGTAATATATACACTCTAGGTGGATGGCAGCCAACATGCACTCTTTTGTACTGAGAAAGTATTTATATATCACCCAGTTTACATGACTTCCTTGCTCGTACCTTATAATTCTTTTATAAATTTTTGTTTACATTGTGACAATGGACAACACTTAAGGTTCTATTGCAAGCATGTCAAATTCAGAGGTTAACACAGGTCAGATAAACCAGGTTTAAGTTTATCTGGGATGCAAAAAAACAAAAGCTTCAATTTTCATAGAAACATAAGTTATTTCAATAGAGACATGCTAAATATAAAGGGGAAATAAATGAGTAATCGTTAACATAAAATAATAGAACATTTTAATAAAAATTAATGTTTTTTCTTGAACATTAACTTACCTGACTCTGATTAACTGCACAAATTAATAAGGGTAACACAAATAAAGCTATTTTTCTTGTTCTCCCAAAGTAAAATATTTCCTGTTGTGCACACCAAACAAGTCAGTCCCAGATGTGGCAATTGGCTGCTAAAATATTTGCTGCTAGTATTAGTGGAGAGAAATGGTGTGCTTGAGAGTAAGGCACGTAAGGGAAATGGACGCAACATAGTTATAGTAATCAGTCATTAGTGAACATTGTAGTTTGTTATTAATTACTAGGGGCCTGGTGCACAAATTTTTATGCACTCGGGGGGTCCCTTAGCCCAGCCTGTGCCCTCTCACAGTCTGGGACCTCTCAGGGGATGCCCACCGGCTGGCGTGCCTGGCCAGCCTGGGTGAGGGGCTGATGGCTGTTTGCAGGCTGGCCAAGCCCCCCAGTGTGGACCCTCATCCCATTGGGGTGTGGCAAGCCTTGGTGGTGGATTGAGGACCGTTTTCAGGCTGCCCACAGCCCCTTCAGGTTTTGGGTCCCTACTGGGGTGCCTGGGCAGCCTGGGTGAAGATCTGAGGGCCGTTTTCAGTCTGCCCACAGTCCCTTTAGGGTTTGAGTCCCTACTGGGGTACCTGGCCAGCCTGGGTGAGGGGCTGAGGGCCATTTTCAGGCTTTCAGGCTGTCCACAGATCCCATTGACTCAAGGTCCCAGAGAGACTGGCTGGAGTCAGGTTTGTGGGGTTTATTTATCTTCTATAATTGAAACACTGTTGCTTTGAGCTGAGGCCTAGGCAGGTAAGGAAGCTTCGTGTTCATTTCAGCTCTGTGGCTTCTATAATTGAAACATTGTTACCATGAGCAGAGGCTCAGCCAGCCTAGGCAGAAAGTTGCAATGGAAGCCTGCTGTTTACTCTAGTTCTGTGGCTGCTGGCTGCCATCTTGGCTGGGTTAATTTGCATATAGTTGCTCTGATTGGCTGGTGGGCATGGCTTGGCAGGTGGGCATGGCTTAGGCATCCCAGAGAGAGTTAATTTGCATATTACTCTTTTATTAGATTAGATTATGTATAACAGGATATTGTAAAAATTGAATTATGAAATTGTTATTGAAATGTTTCTTACAAACTGTTATATTGACTAGGCCACAAAAATATTCATTGTGGGCTGCATGCGATCTGTGGGCCACGAGCTTGACATGCTTATTCTATTGTCTTCTTTCTTCCACCAGGTCTCTTTATTTTTTTTATTTTTTAAAAAATATATTTTATTCATTTTCTACAGAGAGGAAGGGAGAGGGATAGAGAGTTAGAAACATTGATGAGAGAGAAACATTGATCAGCTGCCTCCTGCACACCCCCCACTGGGAATGTGCCCGCAACCAAGGTACATGCCTTCGACCAGAATCGAACCTGGGACCCTTCAGTCCGCAGGCCGACACTCTATCCACTGAACCAAACCGGTCAGGGCAGCACCAGGTCTCTTTAAAAGCAGTTCTGAAACTTATCTTTTATTATATTTTTATTTACTTCCGAGAGGAAGGGAGAAGAAGATAGAAACATCAATGAGGAGAGAGAATCATTGATTGGCTGCATGCCCCACATTGGGGATCTAGCCCACAACTAGGGCATGTGCCCTGACCGGGAATCAAACCATGAACTCCTGGTTCATAGGTCGATGCTCAACCACTGAGCCATGCCAGCCAGGCTGAAACTTGTTATTTTAAGGTTCTACCTGCTGAACCTCAGTCTAAGTAAAGGCCATTTATGGTTATGCTTCTCCAGCACTTTGGGTTTGGACTAGATTTTACTCTCCTTTGGTAAAAAGGATGAATTTTCCGTTATTCTCATATGACAGAAACTCACCAATTCTCTGCAGTAATCAACAAATAGATTTTGAATGTTTGATTTTAAAAAAAAGGGGGAGTTTCAAGGGTAAGATCTCATTTAAGTTTTCTCATTCACCCCTTTCTTTTCTCTCCTCCATTCTCTTTAATTTGTTAATGCTTTTGACTTATTTTGCTTTGGATAATTTTCAAAGTACTGCTTCCCCCTAGAGATATCTAAAAGGCAGAAATTCTGGCTATTAAAGATTTGCCATTCTCAGAACAGCCCAGTTAGGGTACCCTCAGGTTATTTATAACTGGATTTTATCTCAGAAAATTAGCTAAAAGAAGATTAACCAAAAGTCTCAAGGAAAATGCCTTAAACATCTCATCTATTATGCTGTGCTCAAACACTTATTTTCATCTTAACAGCTCGGTAAACCCAGTGGAATGCTCTTCCTAGTTTGGGGCATAAAATAAGATAACACTATGAATTCCTACAGGAAATCTTGTAACTCTACTTAAAATTAAGGCATAAAGTATGAAAATGTGAGTTTCCTCTGTATAGTCTTATTACTCCGCCTGTTAACGTAAGTGGTTCCTATTTCTGAGGGTTGGAGGAGCCCCAGGACATTTAAATCTCTAGTCTAGAAACAAATGCTTTTCCTTAAACGCCTCCCAGGTCAGGAGTGAGTCAGAGCTCAGATCTGTAATGAAGAAGGTCTTAACATTTAGACATTTTCCTCATCTTCTAATTTACCCAGATGGGGGAGGAAGCCTGGAAAGTTAGTCCTACTTTATCCATTTAGGACTTTATTCATTATATCCCATTTCAGGCTCATTAAAAGGCATAGTCTTCACAACAGGATACAAGAGTCTTGCTGTCTGCCTTTCCTGCCTCCTCCTTCTGACCTGCCCTCCTCTTTCCTGGGACCTCTGCTTCCTCCCTCCGACCTACCCTCCTCTTCCCTGGGACCTGCCTGCCTCACTCCTTGAATCTGTCTTCATCTTCTCTCCTCTTCTCTCATTCTACTTCAGCCATTTCTCAAACACACCAGGTGTGCTCCTGTCCTCGGGGCTTCACCTCTCATGTTCCCTCTGCCTGGAATGCTCTTCTCCAAATTCAGAGCTTAGCTCAAATGTCACTTGGCACTGAAGTCTTTCCTTACTAGTCACTATCAAATGGCAACGGGCCTTTAATCCCTGCACCCCCTCTCCCTTCCTCTACTGTATAAAACAGCATGTAGACACCGACACGGCAGACATAGACATGTCAGAGCTTTTTTTCCATTCCCCTGCCCTATAGAATATATGTTCATAAAGCATTGGGGATTGTGTCTGTTTTTCTCATCAGGGCCTAGAAGAGGGTTTGGGGAGGTGGTGCTGCCCGATATTCAGGAGGGCAGATGGTGGGAGAGAATACTGAGCTACAATGCTTTAGCTTTGTGACCTTAGCAGAGAACTCAGCCTATCTGAGCTCCCATGAGTAGAAGTGACATGTTGGGTGGTGGTCTGGCAAGGCACGGAAAAGCGTTGGCCCTTGGGTTCTGTCACTGAATAACTGTCACAACTTTGGGGCACATTATCCTCACTAAGCTTCAGTTCACTCCTCTGCTGAAGGGGGATGATGAGAGTCCTAATGACGTCATAGGGATTTTGGAAGCATTAAATGAAATAATAGAAGGGCCTTGTTTTGTTCTCTGAAGCACACTGACACCTAACAAATGATAGCTATTATCATGATTACTATTAACACCTATTTCATAGGGTTGCCATGAGATAATGTGTGTAAAGAGTGTTATTAATGTTATTCATTAATTTCTTCCACATTCCCCTGCCCTCCAACACCCAGCAATCTGGTGTCTGCTACTGAAATTTAGTGGCAACAGCTTCCAACTTCTATAACACTAAGTATTTGTACAGGCAGGAAAATCGAGGCAGTGGAGTGAAGGGTCGTAGCCTTCAAGGTCATAGACCTCAGCTTCCTCACCTGGAAAAGGGGCCAATAGCCCTATTTTAGCAGGTTGCTGTGATAATGTGAGAAATAAGAAGCTTGCATCTCATTTTGAGACACAGCAAGTACTTGGTAAGTGCTGGCCCCTCTCTTGATGACAACCACAGTGGGACGATGCTGTACTTTCAAGTGTTTGATTTCAAATGTCCAATTAGCTTATGATGCATTAAGGGTAGGATTATGACTCATACTTTTTCAGGCTCTCCTTCACATTCCCAAATTCCTAAAACCATCCTGACCATAGAATTGACTGTGAAAACCAAATTGACCATTTATCTCAAGACTACTGAATCCTGTCTCTGTCCAGCAGGCAACATTGTCACACCTGAAAGAAATTTCTGGACTGTCTAGGACCCCTCATATTATTATTTAGTGTAGGCTTCTTATTTTTCTAAACATTTGGAAATGTGCAGTGGATTCAGTTGACCAAGAATTAATGTAAAAGTTAGTAAAAGAGTGAAAACAGAGAGATGTTTAAGTTGACTGTGCCATATGCAACCTGCCGAGCGCTCATTTCTGGAAATGAGAAAACTAGGGTCCATTTTGTGGCTTATTTCATAATTTTGCAGAGACGTTGCATCAAATCGGGCATCAGAAAAGACACCAGCACCAAACAGAGATGTCTTTGCTGCATTTGCAGTTTTCTGTCTTATTAACATGAAAACACTCTACGTGGCTGGAAACATCTAAAGGCTATTTTTTATTTTACTTTCCATTACTTCACTCTAAAGCTTTAAGCCGTACCTGTGGAAATTAGACTGTCACCTGCTTTTAGCATCTTGTTTTCTTTCATGTTTGTAATGAAGCCCTCTGGGAATTATGCGATTACAAAAATGAGTTACAAATCCTCATTTGGTATACAAAAGTCTGTAGTTACTTTCCTTCTCTGTTTAAATAGTCTACAAAACAAGAAATAATTAGTCAAGCACTATCGGTAATTAAGCACATAAGATGAACATTAAGCAAACTGCAATCTTGCATCATTTTGAAGGTGGATAGGCAGGTTTTCGCGTTTGGAATCCAGCCAAAATGCCCATCTTCATTCCCTTTGCTCCTTATTTATTATTGGCGAGGGAATTCGCTTGCCTGACTTGCTGATGTGCTCTCACTGGCAGTCCACCTGAGAGTTTGCGTTAAGTGTGAGCCGCTGTTTTTTGACACACTACCATTAGGAATGGAAGATCTCAAAGAACTTGATATATTGAGAGTGGAAAGACGATGTGTTTCCCCAACATGTAAGTGCATTTCTAAGTTGAGATCTGTTCAAGATTCAGAGAACTGCCCTGCTTTTTATATGAGATATCTGTTCAGAAGTATCTATAAAACCCTGTTTCTGTTCAAAATACTCTTTCACATTTGGTCTCTTTAGGCCCCTTGAACTTGCTACTTAGTCCCCACTGCACAGGCAAAATCTGGAAAAGTTTGGGTCTAATTTAGGTTTTTCTTGAAGACGAGCACATCTAGAAAACTGATTTGTATATTTGGACTAAAATATATACATATTTAAAAGTATATTTTTATTGATTTCAGAGAAAAAGAGATAGAAACGTCAATGATGAGACAGAATCATTGATCTGCTACCTCCTGCAAACCCCCCACTGGGATCACGCCCAAAACCCAGGCATGAGTGCTAACTGGGAATAGAACTGTTACCCCTGGTTCATAGGTCAGTACTTAACCACTAAGCCACATCAGCCAGGCCTAAAATATATTTTAAAAGAAAATTACAGGATTAAATTTCTAACTCATCTAGATTGGAAAATTAAATATTCATTCAACAAACACCTTGGAGTGCCTGTTATTTGATACAGGAATTAGTCCATATTCTCAATGCAATCACTGTCCAGCATTAAAATCAAGCCTAATTATGACTTTTTAAAAATCTTTATTGTTCATATTATTGCAGTTGTTCCTCTTTTTCCCCTCATAGCTCCCCTCCTCCCAGTTCCCACCCCACCTTCTTGCCCTTATCCCTCCCCCCCGTCCTCAACCATAGGTGTATGATTTTTGTCAAGTCTCTTCCCATACCCCCAACACCCCTTTCCCCCTGTGAATTGTCATTCCACTCCCTTTCTATGCCCCTGATTCTATTTTATTCACCAGTTTATTCTGTTCATCAGATTTTTTTTTATTCACTTGATTTTTAGGTTCACTTGTTGATAGATGTGTATTTGTTCATAATTTTTATCTTTACTTTTTCTTCTTCTTCCTCTTCTCAAAGGATACCTTTCAGCATTTCATAGAATACTGGTTGGGTGGTGATGAACTCTTTTAGCTTTTTCTTGTCTGTGAAGCTCTTTGTCTGACCTTCAATTCTGAATGATAGCTTTGCTGGGTAAAGTAATCTTGGTTTTAGGTTCTTGCTATTCATCATTTTGAATATTTCTTGCCTGCAAAGTTTCTGTTGAGAAATCAGCTGACAGTGGTATGGGTGCCCCCTTGTAGGTAACTGACTGCTTTTCTCTTGCTGCTTTTAAGATTCTCTCCTTGTCTTTTGCCCTTGGCATTTTAATTATGATGTGTCTTGGTGTGGTCATTCTTGGATTCTGTTTGTTTGGGATTCTGTGCGCTTTCTGGACTTGCAAGTCCATTTCTTTCACCAGGTAGGGGAAGTTTTCTGTCATTATTTCTTCAAATAGGTTTTCAATATCTTGCTCTTTCTCTTCTTCTGGCATCCCTATAATTCTGATGTTGGTACCCTTGAAGTTGTCCCAGAGACTCCTTACACTCTTCATAATTCATATCTTTGACTTGATTCTTGCAATCCTCTCCTCTGCTGTTGGATCTCTGTATATTATTCTTTATTTCAGTTAGTGTATGATTAATTTCTAGCTGGTCCTTTTTCATATCCTCGAGGGTCTCACTAAATTTATCAGCAGTCTCTAGAATATTCTTGAAAAGCCTTATAACCGTGGTTTTGAACTCTATATCCAGTCATTTGCTTTCCTCCATTTCTGTCATTTGTGATCTGTTCTTTGTCTCCACATTTTGGCTGCTTCCCTGCGTTTTCAGAGTGGCTTTCTGTGCTAGGTGTCCTATAGGGCCCAGTGGCTCAGTCTCCTCAATTACCTGAGGTGGATACTCTTGGTGTACTGCTTTGTCAGCTTTGTGCACAGACTTGTTGTAGCTAAGCCTTGATTGTTGTTGGTTTCACTGAGAGGAATTGACCTGCAGGCCACTTGGCTGTGAGAATCAGCTGTGTCTATGGTGGGAGAACTTCTATGCTGGAGACACTGTTTCGGCAAGACTTCTTTCAGTGGGGCTTTAGTGCCCACTGCGTCTGCCCCCTGAATGTGTCCCTTATGGTCCGGGGAGTTGTAGACTGGGTGGTCCCGCTCTGACCACTATGTACACAGTCTCTTGGAACTCTAAGGAGGTGCTATTTTAGCTTCTGCCTGAGGTTTCCCAGCCTTTTATATGCAAAAGCCTCTGCATGCAGCTTGGGTGGGGTGGGGTTTCGGGAAATCTACAGGGTGGAACAACCAGCTATGGCCGATTCTCAGCCCTGCCCTAAGAGGCACCGGGTCTCAAGCCACTCTGGATTTCTTCCCAGTGCCAGACAGTGCCAGACAGTCTAGCTCCTCCCCGTATGATTCTGAGTCCCCAGAAACTCGCCTGGAACTCGAGTTCAAAGCCTTCGGGAGCTTGTGCTTCCCTCTGGTACAAAATGCTGCCAGCCCTTCCTGCAATCCCCTTTGCACGCACTTCCATACCTCTGCATTTTATTTCCGCACCTCCCATGCATCTCAGTCTTTTTCTAGTTGTAGAATTTCCACTCAGCCAGCCTTCCTGTGGGTCTTGGTGGTGTCCGTTTTTTCTTTTCGTTGTGGTTTTGAAATGGTTGTGCACAGCAGCAATTCCAGTGTTCACCTATGCCGCCATCTTGGTTTCTCTCCTCCCTAATTATGACTTAATGTATTTTTGTCTTGTTGCATTGCTTCTTCCTCATTCCGTGGTGTGAAATCTTGATAGGCAATATTTGTATGTGATATACTGGGTCTCCATTCATCACTCAAGAAGTCATAGAATGATCAGTGATTTTTTTCCTTCTGTCTTTTCTACCCCAAATGGTCCTTCTGCCCAGATGATTTCTGTACTGATTCTATGGATATAGGATTTTTTAAATTAGGAACAACTGGTGGTAAATAGCATTCCCCATTTAATCTGTGATTTCTTTTTTACTATTAAAAATGTGACATAAGGCTAATATCTTCTCTCTCTCTCTCTCTCTTTCTCTCTCTCTCTCTCTGTGTGTGTGTGTATATATATCTAATATAATAAAAGAGAAACATGCAAATTGACCATTACCACCAGCCAATCAGAGTGGCTGTATGCAAATTAACCCAGCCAAGATGGAGGCCGGCAGCCATGAAGCTAGAGCAAACCAGAGACTTCTGTTGCAACTGCCTGCCTAGGCTGGCTGAGCCTCTACTCATGGCCACACCCACCAGCCAATCAGAGCGGCTGTATGCAAATTAACCCAGCCAAGATGGAGGCTGGCAGGGTGGCTCTGCACTGGGAGCCTCCGTGGCCGGCATAGCTGTGCCAGGTGTGTCAGCTCAGTGGGGTGGGAGGGGGGTTCTGGCCTAGGGCCTCCTGGGGCATCCAGGAGCGCCCGTCCTGGGTCCGCTGCCTGGCTCTGCCCCAGGGGCCTCCTTGGGGGCATGCAGGAGTGTCTGCTGCACAGTGCGGAGCATCCAAAAGCCAGTCCGCTGCCCAGCTCCACCCCGGGTGTGTTCGCTCAGCAGCAGGGCCCCACCGAGGGATCCTGCACCAGCGTCCGCCCCTGGCTCGCCACCCAGCTCTGCGCCAGGTATGTCCCCTCAGCGGTGGGGGTCCACCAGGCATGTGGGATCGTGGGCCCTCTGGTGGGAAACGTCCAGGCCTGCACTCACCAGCCCTCCCACCCCCCAGTGCATGAACCCTGAAGGGGCTGTGGGCAGCCTGAAAATGGCTCTCAGCCCTTCACCCAGGCTTGCCAGCCATGCCAGCAGGTGGACATCCCCCTCCCCAGGTGTCCCAGACTGCAAGAGGGCACAGGCTGGCTGAAGGACCCCCTTCCCCCCAAGTGCACAAATTTTTGTGCACCGGGCCCCTAATATATATATATATATATATATATATATATATATATATATATATGCCTAATATGCTAAGTGTCTGACCATTTGACCATTTGACCAGTCACTCTGAGGCACACTGGCCACTTGGAGGCAGATGCTCACACCAGTAGGTTAATTTGCTGCTGGGGTCTGCCGATTGCAACTGGGCAAGACAGGCCAGACAAGCCCTGGAGCCCTCCTGCAGCCCCCTCCCCAGCCAGCCAACCTCCCTGGCTGGCTGGCCGGCCACCCCGATCTGCCCCGATCAGCCCTGAGTGGGACTGGGCGAGGTGCACCAGACACGCCCTAGAGCCCTCCCTTGGTCCCACTCAGGCCCCAATAGTACACCGGTGGGGTCCCTCGGCCTGGCCTATGCCCTCTTGCAATCCAGGACCCCTCGGGGGATGCTGGAAAGCTGGTTTTGGCCCGATTTCTTCAGGCCAGGCTGAGGGACCTCACCAGTGCATGAATCCATGCACCGGGCCTTTAGTTTCCTAATAAGTGCATAGTATTTTACAGTTTTCAAAGCCTCTGACAAGCATATCTAGTACAGGATAATATTAGTATCCCCATTTTATAGCTCCTAAGTAATAGGCCCAGAGAGGTTAAATAACTTGCCTGAGATAACACAGCGATCTGGCAGAGTCAGGATGGTATTTTACCTTGTGTCTTTTTCATCATACTTGCTTCCCAATAAAGTATCTCTGGTCCCATAGAGATGGAGAAAGGTCGTGTTGACATTATGTATCATAAATGTAAAGTTTTTACATGAATATACAGATATAGATAAAGAGTAGATATAGATGTAGATGATATAGATATAGATATAGATATAGACATATTTTAACATTTGGGCATCCATACATTTAGCAAAGCTTTACTGAATTCCTGCTTGATGTATGCCACAGATATGAATGGGCCATAACACTGTGATAGGCTGAGGGACTGCAGAACACATGCTGGTGTGGCTGCTTCCAACACTAGGAGTTACAACTAAACTGAAGGCTTGAGGACAGGAATCACTTTTCATTTTGGTGTCCCAGAGGAAACCAAATTTTTGGATGATACTACATCATGCCAGGAATACAAAACACTTATAAAATAGTGATGAAGTGTTATTTTTGTTGGAGTTTTTTACCTCACTTCTAGGCTTCTGAACTTAGGAGCTACTTGTTCCATTTGAACTCTGTGCCTCATCAGTGAAACAGAGATAAAACACACTAAATGCAATCCAGCGATATCACGGATTGGATTTGAAGCAGAAAAATGGTGAATTCCAACTAGGGTGAATCTGCTTACTTCATAGAATGTACCAATGTTAATTTCTTAGTTCTCATACCTGCACCATGGTTGGTCGTTTTGGATGCCGACCTTAGGCGAAACGGGATAAAGGGTGTACAGGAACTCTGTAGTATCTTTGCAACTCACCTATAGAACTAAAATGATGCTAAAATAAGATTATTTGAATTAAAAAAAAAACACCCTCAACTCATGATAATTGTATTAGTCAGCCCATGCTGCCATAACAAAACACCATAGACTCTATAGCTTAAATAATATAAATTTATTTTCTCACCACTCTGTAGGCTGGGGAGTCCAAGATCAAGGTGATGGCTGATTCAGTCCTTGGTGAAAACCCTCTTCCGGGCTTGCAGATGGCCACCTTCTCACTGTGTCCTCACGTGGCAAAGAATGAGACGTCTCATGTCTCTCCTCTTCTTATGAGGACCCCAATCTGATAGAGCCCTAACCTTGTGACTTCAGTTAACTTTTTTATAAATTGGTGTCATCATTTGGGAAGATTTTTTAATAGTATCTAGATAAACTAAACATAACCATATCTGATCATCTAGGAATTTCACTCCTAAGTATATGTATGTATGTTCACCAAAATACAATCCCAAGAATATGAAGAGTAGGTGCATTATCCATGATAACTCAAAACTGTAAACTTCCCAAATGTCTTTTAGAGGCAGAATGGGTAAATAAATTGTGATATTTTCAACAATGGGGCACTGCACACCAAAGAGGTGAATGACCCACAACCAAACCCAACAAGAATTAGTCTTGCAGACATGCTGTTGAGAGAAAGAAGGCAGATATGGAAGAGTGCATTCCATGTGACTCTGTAACAAGCTCAATAACAAGTGAACTATTCCTATACTAGAAGTTTTAGGTAGAGACTGGATAGGGGCATGAGCTGGACTCTCAGATGTTGCTAATGTTCTGTTTCTTGATCAGGGTGCTGGGTGTGTTCAGTTTGTGAAAATTCATTTCTAGACACACATGTATATGTGCTTTCTTTTCTTTTTTTTTTTTTTTTTGTCTATATTTTACTCCCAAAAAAAAGTTCATAAACACGCAAAAAATCTTATAGCTGTTGAGAAAATTAAGGAAGATAATGTATTGAAGCCATATTCAATTCATTTCATTGCTTTTTCTGCTCTTGGAGTTGCAGTCCATGCCCTCAGAGACTCTGTTATGCCCTCGGGCCACCAGCCGAGTCATTGGGAAGTCACTCTGTCCACAGCACAGGGTTAGGTTCTTGACCAAAGTGGTACCCCTAAGTCAATGGTGAGTGTGATGATGAGATGCCTCAAGATCTTCTTTAGTTTGTGATGTGCACTAAATAGTCAATAAACTCTTCAAGGAGCTCACTTATGGGGGGGTAGGATTACTAATCACTCTCTCCTGTTAACCGTTCTTGTCATTTGTAAATGGGAAAGGAGCACCCACCCACCCACCCATACATACACAAAAGCAACTCTTGCCTTCTTCCATCTGTATTTTCTTTACTAAATTATCCAGTCTTATAAATATTTGAATAACATTTGGTCAGGATAAAATCTTTCCTGTCAGTTCAGTACAAGAACACTTTTTGGCTCCCGAGACCATAACAGTCAGATAAATTAATATTGATTTGTTAGAAAATAGTTTTCACTCTGTCTAAACATCTTATTCTGCGCTCTTGAACCAAAATTATGAATTTAAATGCAGCAAAATAGTTCTTCACAGTTTTCCCAGTGAAACTAATTATGGGCAGATTGTAAAAAATGTATTGGATGCAATTTCCAACCTAGAGTTCTGCTAACCAAAATTCACAGAAAACGGAGGCTCGGTGTCTGATTTATCTGAGCACGTTGCAATTTGGTAGACTGGAGAATTTATGTAAATAGTTTTTGCAATTTCCATAGGGATGGATTCAATGCATTAATATCTCACGTATGACAGAAGATGAAGGAGGAGCCGTTTTTTAACTGATAATTTGTTTTACCTAATAGAAGGATCACATGTTTTTTTTCCTTCTTGTTTAAGTCCATATATTAAAGAATAGCTCACTCATTTACTACATGGATATGCAATGTGTAGAGTCTGGCTGTATTTAGACTTGTCTTTTAATTACATCTATGTATAGAAGTGGGGATAGAAATTTAAAATAGTAAAAGAAAGAAAATAAAACTGCTATATGCCCATGCCCATTTGAAACATTTATGTGTTTTTCTTTTACCCAAAAAAAAAAAAAAAAGTATCTGATTTTTTGCCTCCTAAAACTCTCAATTCACTTAATGCATTCAATATCCTACTCTGTTTTCTCAATATTACATGAGACATAAATTCTAAATGTGATTTTTGAATGATGACTTGGCAAAGGGATATTCCCTTCTCTTTTGGCCACTGGAGCTGTTTCCATTTTTAAATAACACAGCATTGAACATCCTGTTCAAAATCACTTATTTGAATTGCAGATATTTTCCAAGGAAGAATGCCTAGAACTGTATCTCCCATCTCAACTGTTTTATGAGCATCGGCATGTATTGTCCAGTCGCCTCCAGGAAATACAATAAGATGTTATAGATAAAGATATACATATAAAGGAAGAAATGCATGTAAAGAGAAGGAAAAAATATATATAAAGAATATATATGTGAAAAACTGCAAAGAGAGCTATAATTAAAGACGAAGAACAGCTCTGAAGTTCTGGCTCCCACCTCCACCCGCTGTGCATATGCTGAAGGGCTTATTCAAAGTCCTCCTTTTTTGTGTGTGCAAACATTATTAGAGTTGTAGAGAATGGCGATAAACAGCTATGTGGTGAAGGTTGCTTTTTTTTTTTTTTTAACCAGTTCACCAAAGCATCTTTGTATAATAAAAGTGAATATGAAATCCTTAAAGTGTATAGAATCTGCTGGGTTGAGAAGGAGAAATTTCAGTTTTCATGTTGTCAATCTCAAGCCTTTTCTGAAATTGGAAGTGACAGTCTAGCCATGTGTGTACGTGTTATATATATATGTGGAATGGAACCTGAGTCTAGTGCTAGGTTTGGGTAGTGAACTATTTTCTACCATAGATTAAGCCGAACTAGACCGTATGTCAAAAAAGAGTCTCAATGTCAGCTTAATCCATTGTCATAGCTGTAAAATGCTGTTTCATTATACAGCCAATTCCCTTGTGGATTTCTCCTGACTGTCTATGCAGCTCAACTCTATTTTAATCTGTTGTGGCTCCCACCCCCCACCCCCACCTATCTCCCAACTCCCAAATTTTCAGAATTTGGGATTTTCAGAATTAAATATATTTGCTTCCCAGGCACCTGTTTGACATCTACACAAATTATGAAAGTGAGGCAGGGATGAAACAAAAGCAACAAAGTGTCTTTAAAAACAAAATACCTTAAGAAATAGCTAGGAACAATGCAACGACTTTCCAGGGCATTTTAATTATTTTCTTTGGGAATTGAACAAGTGGCTGAAAAGCCCAAATTCCATTGCACAATGCATGCGTATGTATAATTTGGTCAGGTATAATGATGTTATATAATAGTTGTGTTTGAATTCCCCCAAGTCTTTTAAAGTATTGGGTTTTCCAGATGTGACAAAAGAAAAGAAAATTTCCAAATCAAAATTCCCATTTGCCTTTCAGGATGTTGAATTTTCTCCACATTTGTGCAATTAAGGGTTTTGCTGAGTGAGCTTAGGACTCTCTCTTTAAGTGTTTAACAGTAATTGGTTCATGTCCTAGCGTTCATTGAAAATCCTAGACATTTCATGTAAAATCTTCTTAATGAGGGGATGAATTTTTCATTCACATTAGAAAGCTCACTCTGACAAACAATTTCTAAATAAAACTTTGGCGACCTGACATCCCACATTGGACTTGACAGAGAGGACAGGTGCATTAGAATATAACTGTATGGCGATCCTTCAAGCTGTCAGCCATGAATATTTTATTTCTTAATGAATCATCTTTGTGAAATGAACTTTCTTGTTGTAGTGTCAGTGCCATTTACAACAAAAAGCTGGCTTCTTTTAAAAGGTGAGCTCTGTAAAGATGCTGATGCCTGCACAAAATGCTTAACCCTACCTGAGGTGTCAGGCAGTTTGGGGCCCTGCATTTCCCTTCCCTCCCTGAACCTGACTAGGGCACGGGCTTCAGCCAGCAGGATACAGGGAGGGGGAGTCTTTCCTTGGATTTGCTGCTTCTCTTCCCTGAATTGGAGCTCCAGGCAACCACCCAGTGGCAGCCCCTTGACCATGAGTCCTTATTGTTCTGAGACATCCCTACTAATCTCTCAATTATTGTTTTGTGATCTAGTTTCTCACCTTGTGAGTCCCAGGAGATGCTGTTAGCTGGTGCTAACAGATAGCTCTGGGCTTGGTCCTTTCTGTGCTCCCAGCTTCTTTCTCTTCTTCTTTTTTTCTTTCTTTCTTTCTTTTTTTTCAAATATATTTTTATTGATTTCAGAACAGAAGGGAGAAGGAGAGAGAGATAGAAACATAAATGATGAGAGAGAAGCATTTATTGGCTGGCTGCCTTCTGCAAGTCCCCGACTGGGAGTTGAGCCTGCAACCCGGGCATGTGCCCTTGACTGTAATCCAACCTGGGACCCTTCAGTCCACAGAATGATGCTCTATCCACTGCACCAAACCAGCTAAGGCTCCTTTCTCTTCTTAATCTCAGAGATCACTTTTGTTTGGAGGAGGCAGGAAGCTTTCGTTCTGACAATGGACTTAAATATCTCCTCACTGAAGGAGCCAAAATGTATTTTTATGTTGCCAGTAAGGGTCTTCTGAGATATTCCCATGGTTTGGTGCAGAAACATTTTGCTCATTGTGGAAGCCAAACCTGTTCCTCCCAAAATAGCCTGAGATTAGTTCTGTACCTTTTGCTACTACCTGGGCTATTGGTACCATTGTGGGATGACACTGATTTTCTTTAAAAAAAATAATAATAATGGTCTCCACTGTGTTTGTTCTCAAGACTGCCTCGCAATCCTGTTTACTTTGTCTGGTTTCCCTTGTCTTCCTCACAGTGGCTATTTGAAGCTTCTCCATTTTCCCCTAGCTGCCTAATTTGCCACCTCCCCTGATGGCCTTACATGTGAGAGCAAACAAACCTTCACTGGTCAGTTCCTTCAACACTATCCCCAACTTCCTCCCAACTCCCCTCAGAAACTGGCCACATTGACCCCTATCCCAGCCCCCTTCCCTTTCATGGAGGTCATCCTTCAGATTCAAATCTGGGGTCAATGTTGCCTCCTGGGCTGTGGGCTCTACTCTAGATCCTACCCTTCAGAAATATGGTTTAATAAAGTTATAAGGATCTGTCCGGGAATTGACAAATTACAACCATTGATTGTTTTTATAAGTAAAATTATACTGAAACACAGCCATGCCCATTTATGTATGCATTGTCTGTGGCCAATTTCATGCCCCAAGGGCAGACCTGAAACTGTGTGACCCACAAAGCCTAAAATATTTTCTATACAGCCCATTATAGTAAACTAGTAGTCTGGTGCACAAATTCCTGCACATTGAAAGGAAATTAATTAGAAGAAATATTTTAATATTGCTATTTGCCCTTTCTCTATAATAAAAGTATCAGCCAAATTCACAGTTGACAATGACAGATTGAAACACACGTGTGCAATTGGCGCCAGTGAGAGCTTTATATGTATCATGCATATGTGAGTCAACTTAGCCTTTTATATATATAGAATAAACTTGCTTAATTAGACCTGCTTTCTGATTTAGCTAAACTTTTTCCAGCCCAGTGAAGCACCCCAACTTCTCTTTCAGTAATTGTTAGCAACACAGCAGTAAATATCAATACTAAGCAGATTGTTATTGTAGATCACGCAGGGAGAACAAGGGGTAAAATATTTAACTGCAGCGGTATTTGACTATATTCTGTGCAGTGAGAAAACCTGAATTAATTTTCAAGGTCCACCATTTTTTACTTCTTTTCAGTTGGGTCAAGTTTCTAAGCTTTCTAAATCTCAGTTTTACGGCTAATGAAAAGAAAATAGGATTACACTGAGTCTCCTATCTACCTACTCCAGAACTCCTATGAGGATCAGAGATGAGGCACAGGAAAACGCTTCACAGAGATTTGGTTAAAGTGTAAAATATTTCCATTTGGCTATAAAGCAAGTTGTGTTCCTGGGCTGAAGAAACTCCAAGGAGGCTAGTCGCTAGGGAGAAGAAGCTGGACGTTACTACGTGACATCATTACCTTGGGCCCACAGCCACCATTTCCAGGCTGGGCTGGGCTGTGGGCTGCATTTTGTGCCATGGGCTCTTGGCAGTGTTGACTGTGATTTGGTGGGCTGTTGCTCTGGGGTGGTGGCAGGGCCTGTGACTCACTTGTGGAAGCCTAGTGTTGCTTTGTGGATGCCAGTTCCATGGTGCTGTTTCTTTGTAAATGGCCAGTGTGCATCACAGCAGCTACTGCATTGAGTGTCTGCCCCCTGGTGGTCAGTGCGCATCATAGCAACCAGTTGGGCAGTTGGACACTTAGCATATTAGCCTTTTATATATATAGATGTGTACTGACCTCTGATTTATACCATGGGTCAAACCAAAACTCTGCAAACAGGATCTCCCATCTAAGGGTCCAAAATAGAACCCAAGTGGCATTGGTATGCCTCAGAGAAGTAATTCTTACACTCAGCAGTTCATGCTCCACTCTTGCAACCTGCAGTATAGTTTAGTAGGCTACAGTAAGCATGAGAGCTGGCCGGTGTCCACGTGGCTCCATGCAGGAGAAAACCCGGCCAAGTCTGAAAGCACTAAGCGAGCCCAAAGGAAATGGAATAAGCTAGAAGTTTGTTGTTTCCTTTCATTAGGTTTATGTGAGAATTAGGTTTTTTAGCAAACTCTCAGTGTGGGCAGGTGACAAGTTTTGCAGGTATTATTTTTTCCTTTCTTTTAACTTGTGCAAATACAGATTCGTGTTTTGTTCCACCTTTATGACAATAGCTGCCACTCAAAACTTAAAGCTATGTTGTTCTCACCTTCCAAAAAAGAGTTTAATTTGTAGCCTCTGGAGAAAGTCCTAGGGTGAGTTTTCTGTTACCTTCATTGTTTACAAGACACCCAAATTATTTAGATAAAATTAGACACATACCACCTTATGTATCCTTTTCCAGAAAATATATATTTTTTTCCTCTCTCTCCCTTTCTTTCCCCTCGCCCCTCAGTAGGAATTTACCAAAAATGACACAAAGACATTATTACTTCTGGGGAGACACCCACTTTTTAAAAAAAAACACATACACACACAAAAATCAATATTATAACAGTTTTGAAGCAAATACAGGGTGGGGCAAAATTAGATTTATAGTTTGTGTGGAAAATAATACAATAATTAATAAATAATAAAATAAGAAAAACTCTGTATTTCCCGTACTCAGAACTGTGCCCCTACTTTTGCCCACTGCTGTATATAGATGCACACATACACACATTTGGTAAGGGAGGCAAAGTTGCTCCTGAAATGTGATCGCCTGAAAAAGTAAGCCCTACCCTGGCCATGTAGCTCAATTGGCTAGAGAGTTGCCCTAATATGCCAAGGTTTCAGGTTCAATCCCCTCTCAGAGCACATACAAGAATCGAGCAATGGATGCAGAAATAAATGGAATAAAAAATTTATATTTTGATATTTCTCTGTCTCTCTATTTCTCTATTTCCATACTCCCAGCCCATTCCTCTCTTTCTCTAAATAATCAATTAAATAAAAGAAAACTATTAAAATATACACAAATAAATAGAAAGAGAGAGAGAGAGAGAGAGAGAGAGAAGGAAGGAAGGAAGGAAGGAAGGAAGGAAGGAAGGAAGGAAGGAAGGAAGGAAGGAAGGAAGGAAGGAAAGGCAGGCCTCTCTTCTCACACTGTTATCTGGCCTCTGGGCTGTCCATCACACTTAACCTTGGTTTTCTTACTGCGCCTCCCACCCACCCTATGAGGATCTTCAGAGTGGGTATGGCTGATCCACAGTCACCACAGGAGCTGGGCAGGCCTCCTGGCTTTTCTCTGAAATGGTGCCGAGGCTTTCACTTTCCTTTGCAGTCAGCCCTTGTAGTTCAACTCTTTTGGTGAAGGGAGCAGTGGAAGAGAGAGAGAGAGTAGGATGGTGCCTGGATTTGGCCTGCTCACTCACCAGTACTTTGCAAATTCAGTCTTTCCTCACCCAGCATCCCGACCAGGCCTGTGGTAATATCACCTCTCCTATTATTTACGAATCCCTTTCTCAGCCTCTTTATTTTACTTCAATGAGAGCTTTCGTCTTGTCCAAGGTAACTGTGTACATGAAATCATGGGTTTTATACTTTTTTACCACTACTCAGTAAAATCTATTCGGATCTGTTATCATAAAGAATCTAGATGCATCCCTGTACCACCTCACACTGCGTCTCCTCTGCCAGGGAAATGAACCTCTTTTAGGCTCACACTGTTCTAAGCTATAAGGGGGAATACACAGTAGACTACATTCTTCTAAATTTTCAGTAAATAACATTGTATTTCCTAAATTCCACCAAATGTTTCCAGTATGTGTCACAGTGAATAAAATAGTTTCCACTCCTGTTATTGCAATCACATCTGAGATATGAATAATAATATGCAATTTCAGATGTAGATATATTATCTGTAAATCTCAGCATAATGCTTTCCATTTCTGCTTTTCTCCTGAGTTCTTGTGTTCCTCTTCTGCACCCTCAGCTCGGCAAGGACTCCAGAAGATGGCACTTCATTAAATTATTTTTATAATGAGTCCCAGTGACCAGGGAATACAGAGTTAAGAAGGTGATCTCACTAAGAGTAATTAGCATAAGACCTGCTGGACCCTTAGAAGTGACTGGATCGTAATCAATAGCAATATGATTACACCCATGCAGCAATTATAAATTATTTAAAACACTACCCCTAGGTTACTGACTAGTTGCCTTTAAATTAAATTCTCTGTCAATAATTGATGCAAAGAATTAATGTGAGAACACCTTCAGTTACTGAAACTTTTTTTAAGGTGGCATAAAATATTGAACTGTTGCTCTTCATTAGCTGCCAGGCTGTCTGTTTGCTGTAACATCCTTCTTTTCTAAATTTGTCAAGAGAGACTCTTAAATCTCAGAAGATGACAAATGATTCTGTATCCACTGCTAGATGATCTTCTAAGGACACAAATGCCACAGAAATGTTATATGTGCAGGCAAAGAAAAATTTTGCCTCTCAATAATAACCAATTTCATTTCTTAATGTTTATGAATATATAAGCACACTTAGTTTTCTTGATTATGTTTCAGTTCTTTGATATGGCCAGTATAGGTTAGAGAAGGTCTTACCTACTAGAGAGCTCATGTGATATTTAAGCAATCAACAGTCTTTAAAAATAAAAAAATTCCAGGCCTACAAGAACATAAAAAGATGTCTTTGATACAATGAGTTATTTTCCTTGCTTTAATGAATGCTTTCTCTGTCTATCTAAACATTGTCACTTGCATATCATTGTTTCTTCTTCCTCACTAGTTCTCTACTATGGCTGCGGACAGTGGAATCTAGACAATTATGTAGGACATTCAAGGATTAGAAAGAAGTCCACCAGACATTAGATGCTTTGGGTACAGATGGGATGCCAAGAGATGAACCCTGATCTAAAATAAAGAATGGTCTATATCATTGTGTGTACTAAGCCAGGCCTGTGCTTGGGTGCAAAGCCTGATCCATGATTCTCTCTCATCATTGATGTTTCTCTCTTTCTCTCCCTCTCTCTCTCTCCCTCTCTCTCTCTGAAATCAATAGAAAGCCCTCCTCTCTGTCCTCAGACAGGTCCACAGGCAGTGTCCCTAACTTCTTCCTTATAGACTGGCAGGAGAACCCTGAAGTTCCTCTAGTAATCACAGCAAGGACCCTCAAAGCAAACCTTCAGATTAGAGAAGCTTCTAGAATCAAGAGACCCCATCCCCATTTTGATATGTAAACAAGCAGCAGTTACTCAGACAAGGGTGGCTCTGCAGATGGAATGGGTGTCTCTGACATGGAAATAGAATGGAATGACTCACTCTGAGACTACAACTAAAGAAAAAGAAGTCCCTTTTGCCCTGGCCAGTTTTCTCAGTGGTTAGAACATCAACCATGGACCAAGGGGTCTTGGATTTGATTACCAGTCAAGGTTCCCAATCAAGGGCATGTACCTTCGTTGTGGGCTCAATCCCTGGCCCTTGTCAGGGTGCATGCAGGAGGCAACCGATCAATGTGTCGCTCATAGATCAATGTTGTTGTTTTTTCTCTCTTTTTCTTTCCCTCTCTCCCCTTCTCCACTCTCCCTTCCAGTCTCTAAAATTCATTGTAAAACTATATTTGGGGAGGATTAAAAAAGAAAGAAAGAAAAAATGGCCCCTCATGATCATCCTGTTCTTAAAATTAGGGATGGCATTCTTTTATGTGTACCAAGCCCCAGGGCTGTACTAGGCAGAGTCAGGACTTGAAAATGTCAGCCCTTGCATTTCCCCTCATGTATCTAGTTTGAGTATTTTAGGGTATCAGAATGGGTTCCTCAGTTTATCCTATCTAATAAAGAGGGATATGCTAATTGACCCTCATGCTGTCACAAAGATGGCAGCGCCCACAGCCAATAAGGAGGGAATATGCTAATTGATTGCCCTGTCCTCAAATATGGCAGCATCCATAGCCAATCAAGGAGGGAATATGCTAATTGACTACCCCACCCTCAAAGATGGTGGTACCCACAGTAAATAAGGAGGGAATATACTAATTGCTGTCACGCCCTCAAAGATGGAAGCACCCACAACCAATAAGGAGAGAATATGCTAATTGACTCCCATGCCCTCAAAGATGGCAGCACCCACAGCCACAAGATGGGGGTACCCGGTAGTTCCCTCAGCCCCGAGGGGTGACAGGCATGAGGCAAGGCTGGGCCTGCCCATGCACCTCCCTTCAGAGTCTGGAAATCCCCTCAGCCCCCCAGCCACCCAGGGCCAGCCTGAGGCGCAGGTAATCAGGGCTGGCCAAGGCTTGCACTGCCAGCAATAGCAGCAGCAGCAGTAGCAGAGGTGTGATGGGGGCATCGCCATCTCCTGATCACCGGGTCGCCTCCTGCCCCTCAGGGCTCCCGGACTATGAGAGAGGACAGGCCAGGCTGAGGGACCCCCCCCCCACTCCATTGAATGAAGTTTCACGCACTGGGCCTCTAGTGTGTGTGTGTGTGTGTGTGTGTGTGTTTATAGAATTTTTAGTCTAGGTTGACTTCTGTCTCATTTTCTTTTGCTTCTTAGGAAACTAGCTCCATGCAGAAACAAATGCCAGAACTGAGGAAGGATGGGGTTGTGCATAGACACTGTCCACTGCATCTTCTCAGTGGGCTGCCATGTTAATGTTTTCTTGCAGTCACTGTCTTCCAGACCCTCCTATTTCCTTCCATACCTGGCAGATGCTTTAGTTCGGGAGCCCTGCTAGTCCCCAAGACCCTTGCTAGCACTGCTCTGAACTCATCAGCATACCTCTGCTTCCAGAAAACGCCCTTCCTATATTTCTCTGAAGTGCGCCTTTCTGGGCCTCTGTGACCTTCACCCTTCACACTTTCTGTTCACACAGGTGAGAGGAAACTAAACTGGAACAGTGCCTTCTGTTTCCAACAACCTAGAACATTATCTAGACAGGCTTTGTGAGTTGATGCACAATATTTTCCTTGACAAATTTGTCACTGGCTGAGCACAAGTCTTATTTGTGATGAAGTTGAGTGCCAAGCACTCCCAAATGCCACAGAATAATTTTTTGTTGTTGTTGTTGTGGCAACTTTTGATGTTTACTTTCATTTCCCAGTTACCTTTTATCTTTTCATTTTCAAAAATGACACAATGCGCGCGCGCGCGCACACACACACACACACACACACACACACACACACACACACACCTAACTGTTAGGTTGTTGGGTTAACAGGATACTTTAGATTCAGGCTTATCAAGATTCTTCTGTCAACTCCCACTGAGCAAAGGATACCCTCCCTCTTAGCAAGTGTACCTGTGAACATCAAAGTTACTGATTTTCATGGTACTTAAAGCATGTGGATAAGAAAGTTCTAAACTCTTTGAGATGGGATGCACGTTATTGTGTGTAGTCAACATTTCTACTAATTGGAAATGGGTGGACTTGGGAGGAGACCAACCTTTTCTGCTTTACCTAAGTCACTGCCACAGCCACAGTCAACCTGATTCTATTTTTCAACTCAAGATGATAGTCTTCTTTTTATTTCCATGAAATAAACTGATGCAAGTGTCTTGGGAGCAGCGTGGTTCTCACACCTGCCCAGCCTACTCATATGTCTCTCAAAGCTGAGTGAGGCCGTGGGAAGAATAGAGAGGATGGAAGGACACCCTTGAGCTAAACAGGGCTGAGGGAGAAGACAGAAACTGTGCCTGAGAGGTGTTTACAAAGCACATGAAGTTGACCTTCAGACCTGGGATGGGCAGGCGTTGGTTTCCCACATGACACTCTTTTGAGAAAAAACGGTGACTAACCAAGCATCGTCGGTAACTCACTTCTCAGAATTTTCAATCCGAAATTATCTGATGACTGGACCGATTCTGAGTACCATGGTTCCCGCGATCCACCCCGGCAGCTCAGTGACTCGCTTGGCAGGCAGAGATCCTACGCATCCTCCCTGAGGCCGGGGAGTCCGTTTCCCATCAGGCCACCAGGTGCCTGCTTACGAGAACTCATCAGTGTTCTAAGTATCTATCTTATTTGGGCAGTGTGACGAGGAAAATAAACTCAATGGTTTGCCTGAAATGTTTCCGCCTTGGGGTTAGTTATTAGACGTGTGCTCTAGTGCAATATCCGCTTTTTCAAACCGCATTTCAAAGTTGATAGCATCGCCAAACTGAGAACACTGTGTAAAAGGCTGGGTTCACCCAATTAAGAGAAATAATATCTGCCTATTCATCAGCGGCTTCACCTTGCTTTTCTGTGGGTGTGTTTCCTTTTGTCAATCAAGAATCATTTAGAAAAGGACCCAGGTTTCGGCACATGTGACATCTTCCTTTCTGATTCCTGGTAGCCTGGAAACACCATGGTTCGCTGAAGGGAGCTGGTGTATTGTCTCCTCAGTGAGGCAGCGCCCCATGGCAGTGTCTCTCCTGTCACATGTTGGTGATGACAGCAGCCTCTCTCCCACCACAAGGTTCTCATCTTGTGGTTCCTTGTGTTTTTTCAGTCCAATATGCTGTCAACCTTGAATTTGTTGTCCAGTTTGCACGGTACACAGGGAAGGCCTGCTTACCTTGAAATTTTAACAGGGAGCATTTGAAAAAGATCGCATTGAAACCCTGTCCATTTTGACACCGCAAGCCCAAACAAAGAGCTAACTACCATTACGTTTAACTTCCTCTCCAGCTCTCATGTTGCCCATTGATGTTTAAAAAGCACATTGGTCAGATAGATAGATAGAACGCATTGTGTGTACTATGGTTCTGGTAAATTCGGAGATTCTAACAAAAATAAGTCTTCTTAAAACCCATGTCTATTGATTCATCGTCCTGAGCTGTGTCAAGAATGGTGTGCTCTCAGAAAAGCTTAGTCTTGCTTTCACATCACCCCTGCATGCTCTTGAACTAAAAAATATACTCACAAATTTGATCCTGATGTTAACTTCACATCCCAGGCTGTAGAAACTTGATTTGACACTTCCTTCAGGAAAAGAACAGTTATCAAACTTTGTATAAAAATTCTTTTTCACAGATGAGTAATCACCAAAGATATTTCTGAAAGGACACTAAAAACATGCAGGCAATTGTTCTTTGAGAAAAAGATAGAAACACTGGGTTTTATGAGAGAAGAAAATAGAAATACTGGTGGAGAAAAAAATAGATGTGTTAAAATGATGTTTTAAAAATAATATATATTTCCAGAATGTACTTTCTCATTTTTTAAAAAAAAAGTCACCACATTATTTTTATAGATCCACTCAGTCATCCTCAGAAATAGGAGCTTGGGGAATGGATTATGGAGTGCTGGCTTCCCAAAGCAGTTCTGTGTCTACAAAGTTATCAGAATGGGCTGGGGCTGTTGATGGTAATAATGAGAACTGCGGCCCTGAATTGTGTGCTACACATCAGTTGTCACGTCGAAGCTGCACCGCAATCTTGCAAGACCCATGCCACTTCCCCAACTGCTTCAGCTGGAGAAATTGCTGAGGGTGATGATTAACTTGTCCAAGGTCACGTTGGTAATGAGAAGCAAAACCTTGATTGTGACCTGGACCAGCTGACTCCTAAGCCCATTCTCTTCCCACAAAGCATGATTTACTCAGTAATTCATAAATGATTTCTTAAATAATCTTAAAATTAAAAAAAAATTAAAGTTAAAAGCATGTTTATGGATTGTTACAAGCCTAAAAAGTAAGGTGTGTTTTACTAATATAAAAGATGACCTGTAAAGTAATGTGATTCTCTTGGCGTGTGTGTGTGTTTGTGTATGTGTGTGTGTGTGTGTGTGTAAGAGAGAGAGAGAGAGAGAGAGAGAGAGAGAGAGAGAGAGAAACAGAAAGAGACAGACAGAAAGAAGAGAGGGAGCAGATTTATACATATACATATATTATTGAGGTATATATAATTTTAATATCATAAAATAAACATATTTTAAGGATATAGTTTTCTGGATTTTGGCAAATGTGCGTATATATACACCCATGGAATCACCACCACAATTAAAATATGGAAATTCCTATGAACCCAATAAATTGCTGTTGCCAATAAATCCTTCTCCTCCCAGAGGCAAACACTATGCTTGGATCTATCCATAACTTACTTGTACACGTTTTAGAACTCCATGGAGTGGGCATCATGCCCATTCTTTTGTGTCCAGCTTCTTGTGCTCAGCAACATTTTTTTAGATTAAGCCCTGTTGATGTGCCTGTCAGTGCTATCCTTGATCAAGGCTGACTACTGTTCCATTGTGAAAATAGACCACGATTAGTTTATGCATGCACTTGTTGATGAGCATTGGGTTGTTTCTTTTATTTTGGCCATTATGAATAAAGTTGCTATAACAATTATAGCATAAGGGAGAAAATGGGGGACATATGTAATACTTTCAACAATAAAGATTAAAAAAACAATTCTGGCATAAATCTTTTTTTGTGACTTTTTTTTTTTTTTTTTTTTGGTGGTGTTGTTATTTCTTCTTGATAGGCACCCACCTGTAGAATCAGGGTCTCTTTTGATATGCACCTTTACTTTTTTAGATGCTTCTAAACAGTCCTGTAACATGGCTATACCATTTTAAACTCCCACTAGCTGCGGGTGAGAATTCGTGTTGCTTCACATCCTCGCCAGTACTTGGTATTTTCAGTCTTTTTAATTATAGCCATTCTAGTGGGTGTGAAATGTTATCTCTTGGTGGTTTTATTCTGCATTTTCCTGATGACTAATGCATCTTTTTATGATCTCATTAGCCATCCATATATTTTCTTTCTGTGTAGTCCTTGTTCACATATTTGGCTGTTTTTTGTTTTGTTTTTAAATTGGGTTTTTATTGAGTTGTAGGAGTTCTTTGGATACAAGGTATATTTGTTGTTGTTGTTTCATATGTATTGTGAATTTTTCCCTACTCTGTGTCTTCCCTTATTTATTCCTTAAGGATGTCTTTCAATGTAGAAACTTTTAATCTTGATAATGTCTAGCTCCTTTTTATTAGTTAGTGTTTTTGTGTTCTAAGAAATCTTTGTCAATCCCAAGGCTACAAAGATATTTCCTATGTTTTCTCCTAGAAGCCCCATAGTTTTAGTTTTTATATTTAGGTCTATGTTCTGTGTCAGATTAATTTTTGCATATGGTGTGAGGTAAGAGTAAAAGTTTCTTTTTCCCCATATGGCTCTCTAATTGTTCTTTCCCCATTTGTTGAAAGGCTAATGTCCTTATTGAATTTTCTTTACTGCTTTGTTGAAAATCAATTGCCTATATATTTGTGGATCTATTTCTAGACTCTATTGTACTCCATTGATCTGATTTTTTCTTATGTCTATACGTACTATATTGATCAATGTGGATTTACAGTAAATGTTGAAGTTAAGTAATGTAAGGATTCCAAAGTATTGCAAGATTATTTTGATTTTTCTAGATATGTTGTTTTTCCATCAAAATTTTAGGATCTGCTTCTCAATTTACTTGAAGAGCCGTGCTGAGATTTTATTTGGTTTGGTATTGAATCTATTGATATACTTGAAGAGGACTGAAATCTTAACAAAATTGAGTATTATAATCTTTGAGCTGGTGGCTCCTTATTTAGTTCTTTATTTTTTCTCGGTTATGCTTTATAGTTTTCAATATAAAGGTCTTATACTTTTTTGTTAAATTTATACTTTTGTCTTGTTGTTAATCCTCACATGAGGGTATTTTTTCCATTGCTTTTCAGAGATAGTGCAAATGGGGAAAGAGAGAAGAGATAAAGACAGAGAGATAGAAAGAGAAACATCAATATGAGAGAGACACATCAACTGGTTGCCTCCTGAATGTGCCCAGACCAGGGGGCAGGGAGCAAACCTGAGACCCTTCAGTGTGCAAGTTGATGCTCTAACCACTGAGAACATCAGCGAGGCCTTGATAAATTGATTCTTAAACATTTAGCTCTTTATGCTATTGCAAATGATGTTTTTAAGTTTTTTTTCAATTCTTTTTTGTTAATATGTAGAATTTTAGTAAATTGATCTTATATCCTGTGACCTTGAATTTTATTTGTTTCTTTTTTTTAAGATTCTATTAAGATTTTTCTGTCTCCAACTAAAGATAGTTTTACTTCTTCCACCCAGATGTGTATTGCATTTGTTTCTTTTTCTTGTGTGATATTTTGGAAGGGTCACCAGGAATGTTAAATAGAAGTATAGAGAGCAGGCATCATTGGCTTATTTAGTATTTATCCATCATATATGATGCTTGGTTTTTATCGGATTGAGGAATTTGCATTTATTTCTAGTTTGCTGAGAATTCTACAATAAATATGTGTGTGTGTGTGTGTGTGTGTGTGTGTGTGTAATATTTTTCTTAGTATTATCTGTGTATTAAAGGAAGTTTAGCTCATTGATATAAAGGGTTGGGAGATCCAGACTCCAAATCTTTGAGCTGCCTGGAAACATGGCCAGGGACAAGCTGTTTATTTCCTCTGAGTCTGTAACTGGAAAATGTACACAAAGACTTCACGTAGTGACTGACAGAGTTGAGCCCTCCGTGAACGTTAGCTCTTCTCTTAATGTTATGGCAAAATGGGTTTTATATTCTAGCACCATGGAAAACACCCCTCCTGAACACTGAGAACATTAACCCCATCAGCAACTGTCAGCTTGCAAGACAAGATATAACACTGGTTTATAGGTTGATCTTGGTATAATTTTACAGAAATCCCGGATGGCTCTACTGTTTCACATTCCACTCTTCCAGTTTAAGTTTTCTTTAATAGATCTGCGTGATCCCTGAAAAATTATGCACAAACTAGCATTACGTGAAAATCTTTTATATTTCTTCTGTAGCTTGGAAAAACTAGTGCGTGGTCTGTTTTATTCCACTGGCTCCTAAGGTTCAGACATTAACATAAATACAGCCCATTAACACTTGTTCCTCTCTGTCAGGACATAAATTAAGTCTGCAGGTGTTCCATGAAGCTGTACCCTTGGTACTAATTAAGCCTTGATAATTAGGTTTGTTAAATTCAGGACTTTAAGCTTATACTCCTGCTTTGGGTTACCAAAACCGAGATGGTGTAATACAGAATCCCTCCCCCAACCCTTTTTTTCCCTATAGAGCACTGTACTGCTCTTTTTCCACTTTATTCCTTTTTTTATATATGATTATTGATTTGAGAGAGAGAAACATCAATTTGTTGTTCCAATTACTTATGCATTCATTGGTTTATTCTTGTATGTGCCCTGACCGGGGGATTGAACCGAAAACTTGGTGGATTAGGAGGATACTCCAAACAACTGAGCAATCCAGCCATGGCCTGTTTATTTATTTTTTAAATGAAGGAGTCAGTCACAGACCCTTCACCATTGTGTCAGTGTTGGGCATAAACCTTGGAGGTGATCTGCACCTTGTTCATGACGAGGCTAAAGCACAGACACCATATTGGAAAGTTTCCAGCCTCGTATCTCCATATATTGAATGTGTCCAAATCTGTGCCTTAAACCCAAATGAACTCTCACTCTGGAACGTATGTTGTTATCATCAAAATGATGTACACAATCAGCGTGGCCCCCAAATAATTTGTATTTGTATTGTTTTCTTTAAAATATGAGACATTTTGTTATTAGGAAAGTAATGTTTTAAAATGAAGAGCTGCTCTCTTGCACTGAAAAAAACCCCAGCTGTCCCTACTCTCACCGGAGTTTTCCACACAGGCTTTCTTGTTCAGAGGACCAGGAGGTGTCTGGTGGCTGTCAGGTGATTTGTAACCAGTACACAAACCACAAAACCATCTAATCAAAATATGTGTTCTCTCCAGTTCGTCTTTGCTCTTCAGTTGCTTTATAAATCTGTTCCTCTTCGGATCCTATGTTTGGCTAATGCCATTCTTCATTTTGAACAAATGGAATCATAAAAACAACTCTATTAGCACTACTTTCAATGATATTCATGGCGATCATACTAACTTAATAGCCTCTCTTCTTCTATGTGAAGGATGTTAAATAAAATTATACTTTTTATCAGAAGCATATTTTTTTAAAGAACAGCTTATAATGCAGGAGACCACCATAATACACATCCATTTTATGCTTTCCTCAGCATTCACTCCCTGAGACCAAGGCTTAACCTCCCTGGAAGAGGACCGGCTTCCCTGAGCATTCATACTCTGCAGTTTCAAAGGACTCATTCCATGGAGCGGGCTATCCCAGTCTTTCCTGACCCAGCCTCTCTGTTTGAGTTTGTTCACACATCTGGAAGCTCTAAATGTCTCCTTCGAGCATGGGATTCAAAGTCCAAAGTGCAAGACTCGTGTCCCTCCCCCTGCTGATAGCCTGGGTGGAAGGAGACACAGAGATGAGGAGATGGATGTTGAAGGAAAGGATTTAGCACTAATCCAAAGGCTTGCCTTTGTTTAAGACATCAATAGAATATCTTTAGAAACGCTATTTAGAAGTGGGAACACTTCTTCCAATTATTCTTTTTCCCCTTCTTCCCTCTTCTCCTAATCTCCATTTTTATTTTCTCCCCCCTGCACACACACCCCCCCCAAAAGAAAACCCCACAAAAGTAGCTGGTAGTGTCCTAAGCACTGGTGTGCAATCCAACGCTGTCACTGCTCAGTGCAGGGAAAACAGGAATGCCCACAAGCGTCACCCACAAATCTGAGTGGCATCAAGCAAGCAGTGCCCTTCTGCCCCTCACTTGGGGGAAGCAGGAGATGAGGGAGGGGGAACTGCTTGGTGTAGAGCTTCATCTTTGCAGCAGATTTCAGGGAGGGCTGGCAGTTTATACCTCCTACGGGAAACACCAGAAATGTTTTTCTTGAAAATCAGAGTGTCTGGCAGCAGCCCCACTTATATTTGAGGCACTCTCACACACTGTACCGTGTCAACAGCTTAGCCTTGTCACCGTGCAATAAAGCCCCACTGAGTGCCCGCGTGTCTGCGCCTGAGCTGCTTCGCAATGCACAATGGATATTACCGGGAGGAGCAGTGCTCTAAGTAATATTATTCACCGCGTGAAGAGTCACCACTGATTAATTACCTCAAGGACGAGGGCATGGTGACTTTTTCTCTTCAAAGTGGAAGCCCCTTGCATCCCGCAGTTCCGTGTGGGGCAGGGAGGGGAAGGCAACGCTGAGAGGTGGGTGAAGGGCAGGGCTTAAGCATTCCAGAAAGCCAGGCAGCTTGTTTGACTTGGGCCTATGGGGTCTCCCCAGTGATTGCAGCAGGACTGAGCCAGAGCTACACCCCAGCAGAAAATCTGACACCAGCTTCCAAATGCTCTCTCTTGCTCTCTTGGGCTACTACCCTCAGGCCCTGGCTAAACCATCAGACCAGGCTCTGCAGGGATTGCAGGAGCAAAGCAACGCAGCATTTCCTGCTCAGTGAAAAGGCCAGCGCTTTGCTTAGTGGGAATCTACTTTCCCACCCACTTCACTGCCTTCTAAGAACGAAAGCAAATCTGTTGTGCTTCCCGCCCCGCCCCCCTCCTGCCCCACTCCAGTCTCAGCCTTGATTTGCATGGTTGTTTCCATCTAATTTTAGCTTCTCAACTGAAGAATGAGGGAAAATGAGTAAGGACTGGGCAGATTCCTCCCAGTGCCTTGCCAAGCGGGAGTCCCTGCTGGGGCAGGGCTCACATTCCTGCATCAGTCTGGCCCTGGGAGACCTCACGCAGGCACCTCGCTTCTCCAGGCTGCATCTCCTCATCTCTGAATGAAAGAGCTTGGGCAGGTCACAGGCAAGTCCCTCTCTACCTCAGTTAAGTGAGGAGCATCTGTAACCTAATTTGTCTAGTGTGATCATTGTGCATTCATCACCGATTGAGAACTTAACTGTGAAGGGAGAGATGCTGGGGGAGATGCCTCAGATGCATAAGACATGGCAGAGCATAGCAATGGAAAAGGCAGAGACAAACCCCGCTGGTGTGATAAACAGCAGAGTCAGACAGGAGTGCTGACCAAGGTCTGAATCAAATGCTGCTGCCGGGGGTCAGTCATAACCCAAGATCTCAACCCTCCACGGACGGACACAGAAAAGAGACCTCTGTGGGAAGTCCCAACCTGCAGCATTAGGTTTTGAGGAATAAGAAGGGAGGAATCAGTAGGGACCAACACTAATTTTTTTTTAAGTATTGAAGATTTTTGTTTTCTGTAGTAGACTCTTTTTTCCAGAAGCATTATGCTTACGAAGTATAAGTCTATGAGAAAGGTTCATCAGCTTTACATCAGTTGCTTATCTGGCTTTAGGATTCCCTTGTCTGCTTCTCCTTCAACCCCAGCAGTGGGAGGTCACACTGTTGTCACCCTTACTAGTGTGTCTGAGGGTGGAAGGTGGTTATTAGCCAATCATTGCTCAAAAAATTCCTAAAGCACTAAGTATTTCTTATTGTTACTATTGATATATGCATTGATTTAACCAAGATACCACCTGCGCATTTTATGCAGTTGTTAATTCCAGTGTAACCTAAGTACAGGGGCTGGTGTGGGCAAACCTAGTTCAATGTTCGGTCAAACTCTTTATTAGTCGCTTTTCAGAGCTCATTTTCTTTAACTACAAAGTGAGTTTAATAGTAACAAGGATGCTGAGGATTCAGGATAATCATAATAATGGCAATAATCAATATTGTAATTGTGATAGGATCTACCATGCCATGTCTTGGGTTCCTATGAACTGGGGAGTGTTCTATTTAGTTCTCAGAACTCTTCGGAACTAATATTGTTATTCTGAATTTACAAAGGAGGATCTAAAGGTGCAAAGTAGGTCACCTAGGTAATGAATGAGCCTGGCAAATATTTTAAAACCCCATAAGCTATAACCATTACATCAACACAATACTTTATCCCATCATCGACATTTCTTTCCTAAAAGTAGAGAACAGCCACCCTGCAGCGGTTCTCAACCTGTGGGTCGCGACCCCTTTGGTAGTTGAACAACCCTTTCACAGGGGTCGCCTAAGACCATCCTGCATATCAGATATTTACATTACGATTCATAACAGTAGTAACATTACGGTTATGAAGTAGCAACGAAAATAATTTTATGGTTGGGTCACAGCATGAGGAACAGTATATAACGGGCCAGAAGGTTGAGAACTACTGCTTTAGGGCAAATAGGAAAAACCTTCCTGTAGAAAATTGTCATTAAACTAGTAACAGACAGAAAGTCAAGCTATTGTTAGGACTTTTCTTAAAAGCAGAGGTTGCTAATTATAGATGTTTGTGATGTCATCACTTAGGTAATCTTGTCAAAGTCCTTCTTGGGTAGGTTACTGAAAAGCTACCCACTTCCTTCATCAGATCCAGCCTTCCTCCTACGTGTTTGTGCTGTGATTTGAACGATTATATAATTTATCCTTCAAACTAGACATTTTTGAGGAAGGAAGGGGGCAGGTAATTATGGGACAACGGGCATAAATCAGAACATGTAGTCACGCTAACTATAACCCTATACTTAGAGCTTTCTAAGATTCTGGTGTAAACAGACACTAGTGGGTCCTTGCTACCTGTCACTACTTGAACCAATTAAGCAGAGACAAGATTGAATCATATATGAGCGTTTACTTCAATACTGCAGGCAGTAAGGGAGAGTAGTAGGTCATCCACAAAAATCTGCTTTGCAGCCCCCCCAACCCACCCATAAGCCAGCTGTTTATATAGAGTAGGACAAAGATTGCATGGGGAAGTAGGGGTTACAGGTATGGAGAAGTAGGGATTATAGGAGGGGGAAGTAGCCAATGTGGCCTGGGATGGGACTCCATCTTTAAGGAAACAAGGTTGTTAATCTTTCCATGATAATAGACAGTTCTTGCGTAGGGGTGGACATTCAAAGTTGACTCCCAGGTCCAGGTTTGACTCCTGGGGTCAAGGTTGAATCTCAGGTCCCTGGGACATACAACTCCCAGCCAGGTTAGAATGTGCTTTCTTTAATCAGAACAAAACGATTACAGTGAACAGAGCATGATTAATATTTCTTATTTTATTTCTTATAACTAATAGCTAGTCCCCAAATATTCTATTTCTGCCTCTAACAAAGTGTTAGGGGCAGAAATAGAACCCACATCCTTGGGGTATGGGGACAATACTCTAACAAAATGAGCTTCCCAGACTGTACTTCTAATATATTAACACATTAAGCGACCTGTCAGTCACCGGTGACTGACACTATGCTTTCTGTCCTGAACACAAAACAGGCTGGACACTTAACGTGTTAATTAACTAAAGGATCAAAAATCCAGAAAGAAGAAATAGCTTTGCTAGGAACTTAGTGATTCAGTAAATTTTTGTGGGATTAGTGGCTAGATGAGTGAATGAATGAATGACATACAGTATTTCTGTCTCTGTCTCCTTGGTTCCTGGCCTGAGGAAGCTGAGGGTAATTCCACATAACTCCTTAAACCAAGAATTCCTCAGGGAAACTTCAGCCATCTAGGGACAGCCAGGGTAATAGCAAGCCACCAGCGAGGTGAATTACTACTTCCTGGTGATTTTTTAGAACAGAGCTATTTTGCTACACAAGGGAGGAGTGGGTGGAACAGCAGAATTTAGCTTCAGAGGAAAGCCTCTTGGCCTTGAATGAGATAACTTTGTTACTGGGCAAAGCTAGCCCAGCAGGAAGAGCTCTTTGATATGCAAATGTGACCTGATAAGGATTTCCTCTAATTCTCCCCACTCCCAAGCTGGAATTATCTCCCAATGAAGAGTGCCCAAGCCCCTCCCAACCCAGAGCCCTGCAGTGGGTTGTCTTTCTTGGTTTGCATCCCTTCAGTTGTCCTCTGCAAAACAAGACCTGATGGACATGTAATCCACCACTTTTGAAGAGATATAAGTACATGCACATCTTTTAGGGAATGAGGGAAGGAGGAACCTGGAGAAATAAGGAGCTCAAAACCCCCGAGTTAGCTTTAGGGAATGCAAAGCTTTCCTTTGGGTTTAGGTTTGTGGAGATGTGGGAAGGAGCTTACTGCATCATTTATGCGAGTGCCCCAACTTGAGCCTTCCCCAAGTTCCTTTAGGAGGACAAGGAACTGTGACAAGGTCTCCTGACCCTGTATCAGGATGGAATAACATGTCAGACTTCTTGATTGCATGGTGCTCTCGTGTGTGTGTATGTGTGTGTGTGTGTGTGTGAGAGAGAGAGAGAGAGAGAGAGAGAGAGAGAGAGAGAGAGAGAGAGAGAAAGAGAGAAAGAGAGAGAGAGAATAATCAAAGAAACAAGTACTCAAATAAGCTCTTCACAGGTGGATTAGGTGCTGTTTAGGAAATAAAATTGGGCAAGTTAAAAGAGAGGGGAGCGTTACTTATATGGGGTCTGGAGGGCTTCTCTGAGCAGGTCCTGTTTAACCACAGGTGAGGATGTCATGGAGCCATTCCCAGAAAGACAGGAGAAGCTATAGCAGGACAGAGATTGACACATTCAGCACCTGCAAGAAGCTATGGTTGGGATCATGGAGAGGAGAAAGGAGAGGAAGCTGGGAGCCACTCATGCGCAGCTTTGCAGGCCTTGGGAAGGAATTGGAGTTTATTTCCAGTGTCCAGCTATTTGGATCAAGCCTGACATGCTAACACTAGGGCATTCATTGGACCCAAACTGCAGTGCAAGTAGCTTTATAATTTTCAGTTCCTCAAAGCTCAAACAATTGCTTAGGCCAAGTGAGTACCAAATTTGCTATTTTATAAACACTCACCCTTTTGTGTCCCCCTTTACCATGTGGTTTTTCAGTATGGCTGACGGTGGGAGATGGGCACTTGTATAAGTCAAGATGCCTGGGGGGAATAAATTGAAAAGCCAGATCCCCTTTGGCACAAGTGGCCTTCGAGCCTCGTGTGCTCTCTCTTCAGCTGTTAAGATTATTATTAAACTTTATGGACCATAAACCCCACGGAAACAAGGAAAGTGCACATCATGCTATTACAAGAGTGTCAAAACAGGAGCCATATTTCATGGCCTGAAAAGTCTGCACGGTTGGCCTCCCACAGACCCTGAGTGCCTTCCGGCTGGTTTTAACCCTCCTCCTCTCTTTTGCCTCTGAGAGAAACCCACCTTTTGGTGCTAAGGCTTTCTGGCGATGAGCTGCCTCTTAGGTGCAAGTCCCCTTTCAGAAACCTAGGCACAGATTCCATTTTCTGAATGGATGTGATCTCGACATTCATCAACTTCTGTGCCCATCCCTCCAATATGTTTCGAGCACGTGGTTTATTCTCCAAACAAAAACATGTGCAACCTATTTTACATGAGGCATGTGGGTTGCTCCAGGCATCAGCTTAGTCCACATCTGGGGAACCAGCAAGCAAGAGTGTGAGAAGTTGCCAGACACATCGAGGGCCAGTGATTATCTAGGAATAATGATAACTGCTGCTGGTCAGGCTGTACACTGCATGCATGTGTCCAAGGCATTCATTTGGCAAAATAAGATGTCAAGCTAATTTTCATATTATTTCTGCAGTTTCATGTTCCCTCCCAGATACTATAAGAATGAAATTCCACCTATATTTTGTATTAGGATCAAATTTTCAGAGTGTAGTTACATTTTATTTAATTAACCAAGAAATCCAGATATCAATAATTTACATTATCGTATTTATTTATTGCTTGATTTATTGGTGTGTTTGCATTTAAATGGGTAGGGCAGTCCTTGGTTTTGTTTAAAATATTTCTCTAGTCTCTTTCCAAGATGACATTTCCTCCCTGCTTTGGGGTCAGGCATAGATAGGTAACTTGCTTTGGCCAAGGAAATGTCAATGGTGGTGTCACCTCAAGGGGGAAATTTAAAAGCCAGAGCATGGTGGTTTATTTCTTCTAACAATATGATCATGGACACACATGGTGAGATGGATCTTCCTCATCCAGGGTCCCTGAGTGACTAAAATGAGCAGAACTTCCTGCCAGACTCTTCTGGGCTCGTAGCATGAGCAAGAACTAAGTTTTTGCTGTATTGAGTCTCCAAAATGTGAGAGCAATTCCTTACTGCAGCAGAACCTCGTCCATCCATACTGGAACAAAGTGCATTTGTTCCTGCTAGTAGAATGTATCGAGGTCTTTCACTTTCAGAGCAACATTGATGGTTTTCATTTAAAAATATTTCCCCTATCACAACTACCTTAATCGCCTATGGCTGCCTGCTCCCATATCATGGCATGGCTGACCTTTGTAATAAATCATATATTTGTAAAACATCCTCATGCCATTCTATCCAGCATGGAGAAGTAATCTTTTCTATTCCTTGATGGCCTTGCTCCATCCACCTCTGCCTTCTGTGTAGACACAGAAGTGCCAGAAAGAACAATGGCTGACCAATAGAGAAGTAGGAGGAGATACAAAGAGAGAAATGGGCAACTCTTTAGACAATTTAACAAAGTACAACTCTTAGGAACTTCTCTCCCCAGTTGCAGTGTTGTAAGAAGCACTCAGCAGCAATTGTTCTCAAGCTCAGTGTGTGCAGGAATCACCTGGAAGGTGCTTATTAGATGTGCAGATAATCAGCCCCCTCCTCCAGGGATTCTGACTCAGTAAACACAGGTGAGGGAGGGGGTGTTGGAAATCCAAATTATGAACAAGCACCCCAGATGTGCCTTTGGACCTTACACCGGGAAACACTGGACATAGTCAACTGTGCTGGCTTCAAGAGCCAAAACAGTCAGGATACTGAATCCAATTCTCATCTTTTACTTATGTTACTGTGTGGGCAAGTTTTCCAGTGTCTCAGAGCCTCAGTTTCCTCATCTGTAAAATGAAGATGATTCCATTACTGATTGCTGGCACGCAGTCAGCACCAAATTAATGTTAGCTCTTCTTTGTCCAAACTGAACAGAGCCCCAGGTTTTTTGTAAGCCTTTACTAGTGAACAATGGTGATACTGGTGATATTAATCAAAGACTCACATGAGCCAGATGCTGTGCTATGGATTTTATGTGCATTGTTTTATTGGATCCTTGCGGCAGCACTATGAGGGGGGTCACTGTTACTTGCTGCAACTTGCAGATCGATGATGGGTCTGGGGCTCAGAGAACTTGCCCAGGGTCACATAGTTACTAGATGGTGGAAGATTGGGGAGTTTTCTTCTGTACTTTCTCCCTAAATTGTTTATACTGGTGACCAGGAAATGCCTGTCTCTCCTCTCTTCCTTGGTGCCTTGTGGGAGACATTACCAGCAGGATCGTGTCCCTGGCACTGTAATTTAGCATGGCGGCCCAGGGAAAAACACCTTGTGGGGTTTTGTTTCTTATCATTTTATTTATGTCCCCTTTAACTTTCATTTAAGTTCTCCTCTGTAAGTCCCTTCAGCTCTCATAAAACTTTATGGTCTTTCCTTGCGATTAGGCAATGGTCAAATTGATTTCTCTAAAACCAGCTTCTAGTCAAGTTATGTAATTCGCCAATAGGGAGGCTGAGACAGTAAGGGGCACAAGGCTCTCCCTTAAGAGGTCAGACATATTATCATTGGTTAGATGCCATCTCTTTAAACCACCATCAGCTTGGAAAACACTATCCATTAGCATGAGATCAGAGCAATGAGAAACCTCAAAAGGTCTAGCAGGCCTTTCTGAGGGCTCCACAAAGAACTTGGCATCCCAGAAGGACAATTAGCCTTCCAGCTCTGAGGCTGTCTGAGAGCACAACAGGTTGGAATTTTTTTTACTTCAGTGAATGAACTCATTGGATTTCAGCCCTAGCTTTATCTTCCCACATCCAGCATCCATGTTCTGTCCAACCAGAGTGGATTTTGATCATGGAATGGCCGTATCCCAGGCCTTGTAAGGATGTCTGAGACCCTGAACTTGGAGGGAGAGGGCTGGTGACCACTCTTCTGACAAGTGTGCATAGTGCTTCCTGCAGGCACAGGCCCTGAGCACTTCGCCAAGTCATTTCCCTCACTTCCTGGTGCACAGCTAGACTACATTTCCCAGTGCGTCTGGTGTTACGTGTAGCCACATGACTGAGTCCTACTCAATGGAATATTGATGGAAGTGACGTTGGCCTTCTCCAGGTCTGACACATTAACACCTGCCATGTACTACACTCCAGGGGCAATGAATAGGACATCAGTCACCTCACCTTGCCAGTTCGGAAGCTACACGTGACAGATGGTAGAGCCATAGGATGGAAGGAGCCAGGCACCCCAAGTCACCTCATGGAGCAAAGCCTCCCACTGGTCAGGAATGCTAATTTTGGACTCTATGTAGGCAATCAATCTTTTATAATCTTTTATCGAATCACAGCAACCATAGCTAACACACGTGCGCATACTGCTATTTTTTACAAGAAATTACAGCCAAAAGTTCACTGATACTGTTGGTAAGTCTGAGGAGCATGAGAGATTGAGGCTTGCCTATTAAATCTGAAAGTGGAGTACGAACTCCCTCCCCCTTCCTGTTCTCCTGTGACTATGTTACCTCCTCCCAGGGGTCCTCCCTGGCCATCCTGTCCAAAGTAACAGTTACCCACATTTTCTCTTGCATTTTATTCCTCTGTACTGATCACTATCATATATTATCCATTCATCCATCTGTCCATCCATTCATTGCTTATTTGTGGTTTTTGTTGTCTCAAGGGAGTAGGGTCCTCATCTGAGTTGTCCACTTTATGTCTTCAGCACTCAGAAGAAAAACTAAAATAAATGAGAGAGAAATGTGTGTTGTTCTCCTATAATGACTGTCCAGGGGCTATCCAGGGCTGTAGGATGACTTCGTGTTTACCAGGGACACTCATTGCTGCTCCATCCTTAGCCCTCTGTTCTGGTTCAGGAAGGCTGCCTGAGCACCAGCCATTTCAGAGGACAGGAAAGAGGAAGGAGAAAAACAGAGGTGTGTCCTCTCCCTTTAAAGGAGACTTTCCTGAAGGCCCACACATGCCTTTCTCTGCAGCTTAGTCACAATAATGGAGGCTGGGAAGTGGGGTCTTTCCACTTAAGCAGTGTTATCACAGGTGGAATCTGGCTGAAGCAGCCACCGTGTAGGGGAAAGAAGGCAGGGCACTGGTTTATCAGAGGTTGGCACTGCAGGCAGAGGGAGAGGGTGTAGCAGAATAGAGACATTTTGGTGAGCAAGTGTGTATTTAAATTCTGCTAACCAGATGCATTAGGCAAGTGGGATCTGCATTGGGCTGGATGTCAAAGGCCCAGAGTGGCACAGCAAAGGCATGGGAGATTGGGATTTAAGATTTCCAATGTAGAGAAGATCTGGGTGGTGACACATTCTGTCACCCTTTCTCGCCTCTGAGAGGGGATGCCTGAAAAATAAGGATGAAGATCTCCAGAATCAGCTGAGAAGGTCAGGCAGATATGGGCTAGGAGATTAGGTGGGTCATCCCCATAATGGAAGGTTATATAACCGAGAGTAGATTGCAACTTTATACCTTTTCCCATAAATACATTCACAGGCCAATTAAAGAACGCACTCGGTATTCTGATATTTATTACAATAAATATGTTCCACGGGGATTGAGTTGCAATTAAAAAACTGAGTTGCAAATAAAAAATTGCTCTCCAGTTTTCTTCATGCCCCTCCCCATTCACTTCAATCCTGTACACTCGAAACCAAATCCTGATTCATTTGCTGTGCGCAGTTGAGAAGGTTCCTTTAGAGGAGTTCTCCAGATACCAGCACAGAATGTAGTCACCTGCACCTCATCTTGGCTGGTTGAATTCAAAGGAACTACATGTGATATTTCAGCAGTCCTAGAGACCCCTTTTGTGAGAGCCTGGGAGATTTTTCCATCTGAATATCTTAATTGTTACTCTATGGGGCAATCATAAATGGAAATCAACTTCATGCGGCTGATTGCCAGTGCGGATTTTGTCTCCCTAACGATGCTACCTAAGAAGTCCTACTCAGGATGTCCTGAGAAAACGTGACCCTGCAGATCTGTGTCCCAAATGTCAGCAGGGTACTGGGCATTTCAGATTGTGAAAAATAAACGATGACATTGTGCCCCTGCTGGTTCCTATTAGAGAAGTAACAGAACAGATAATGTCTCATGGGCTCAGAAGACAAGCCGTGCGCCCACCATGGAGGAAGCTGCTGGTCTGTCTATCTTCCTGACCAAAACAATTCTTAAAAAAAAAAAAAAAAAAACCTTCACAAGCCCCATCCCATTGTCTGCCTTGATCCAACACATGCTTATAGGAATAATTTTGAAAGGAAACTTGGGATGGTTCACAATTGTGTACAACTCTCAAATCTTCCACTTCCAATTTTTAATCTCTGTCACCTCAGCTTCATAACAAGATGAACACTCCAGGAAGAAGAATGGAAGAAGTCTGAGTTTTAATTTGCTATTTCTTCACACACACAAAACACCCTAGGCTCAATCAATGCTCAGAAATGAAGGCCAATAGATAATGATGGCAGGGCCTCATATTTCCCACCTATTGTTTCAAACTCTAATTAGGGAAAGGGAATCGGGAGCATTGTCTTCTGCCAGTGTGCGGACACGATGTTATCATTGTGTTTACAGGGGTGGTCGGGTTCCTAGCACAGCGTTCTCCCGCACAGATAACTGTCCCATCTTGATAAAACAATGCCCTTTGCAGAATCCTGAACACCCTGCACGAGGAAGACCATATGCTGATGGCAGGGAGGAAGCGACATATTAACAAACAAGTTTGCAGGCCAGGAAGTTTTAATCAGTTCTTTCTACCACACGAGGTATGATGGATGGAGGCCCCGTTTCAGAGGGGTTTCCTTTAGATAAAACAATAATACCAGGCTCTCAAGAACCGCACTCGACAGCAGAAAGCTGTGATTAATCCCCCAAAAGTCAAACATGGGAAGACTGGCAAGAAGAGATTATTTGCTGAGTATAATTAGCCACAATTATCACTGAAAAGAATTTGGGAAAGGGGTGTGGGAGTCTACTCTTAAGAGAAAAAAAAAACTTTGGAAAGCAGAATTATGAGTAGGGTGACCTTATAATTTACTGTTTAATCGATCTTATAGATTTTTTAAAGTGAAAGGAGACACTAAAAATTATTCCAGGACACAGGAATAAATTAGGATTGTTCCAGAAGCAGTAGGGATGAGTGATCACTCTGTCTATTAGCAAGGAGGCAAGCCCGATCATAATATTCACACATTTAAAAAGAACTAAAGTGGTCGTGTCTGGCATAGACTCTAAATCTCTGATAGATTCTTGGAAAGTTTGTCCAGTTGTAACAAGAAATAATTTCCTCTTTTCCACTGTGTGGACATGCCAGTGTTGGATGCTTTCTATTAAAAGTGGAAGAAAAATTCACCCAAACAGGGTGGCTGGAAAATATAGGTGTGACGAGGAGATCAGGTAAAGCTTGATCAAGGGACCAAGTGATGAGGACCTGGTTTCCCTTTTTTTAATCCCTTAGTTTATTTCCTCAGTATCGGCACCATTTCTTAATTAATGGCCATATTGTGCAATGATAATGATAGCCCTAAAATTTAGCAAAATAATCTAGATCCAGAAATACTGAGAACCTAAGTGGGATCACATTTCCCATTTTTCTTTGCTCAAGAGCCCTTTCTCTGGTGTGTGCCTACAAACCCTCTGTCTTTTCTGGCTTCCTTGTATACAGAGTCCCATGATGGTCATTTTCTGGCAGGGATTGGGTCAGGTTTGATCATTCTCTGTTACAGGGCCCAAATCCTTGTCTGTGTTACGAATGTGGTCAGAGGCCTCTTCAAGGGCAGGCTGGCTTCTTTGAAGTCTTTTTCTTTCCTTCCAAGATGAGCTGCAGTATGCTTGCTGCTATTTGGGGCATTTCTGGCTGTATTAGTATTATTTGTTTTACTAGTTTACCGTATTATTAATGACAGTAACAGTTAACGTTGGTTGAGGTCTATGGGATCAGCTCCATCCTGAAAGCACCACCTACGTGATCACATCTTATCCTCAGGCCCTGGAGGGTTTTCCTCTCACCATCCCGGTCTTGGAGATTAAGAAGTGAATGCTCAGAAGTGTCAAGTTACTGGTCAAAATGTTAAGTCACAGAACCTAACTTGGTTTCTCCCTTCCATTCTTCTGACCCTACCTTATCAGCGCCTCTGAATAGGACCTCCGTGTTGCCTTTCCCAAGCCGCCTGCTGCAGGAGTCCAGAGGGGCAGTTCATTTTCTTGCGCGGTTGAAAGGGTGCAGTTTTCTGGTTGGACCCAGGGCAGAAAGAAGGGTGTTCATCTCAGGTGGAAACACAGTCGTGATGATGCTTCTGATGCAAGTTTACTAAGTTAGGTGGCAGCAGATGCAGCCAGGGGGCTGTTTGTTCCCTTGATCATTTCCAACTTAATATGAGTAAGTCACCTGAGGCCCTGCATGAAACCCAGCAGTGGAGCAGTTCATGACAGAGAAGTATTCACAGTGGTGTGAATCAAAACAGGGACAAGGCCACAAGGACCCAACAGATAGGGAGTTATTACCGTGTGGCCAGACTCTGTGCTCTTCCCTTATATGCACAATCTGTTCCATCTCCTCATCGGTTCTGTGTGGCAGAGGCACCCTTATGAGCCCACTTGTACAGATGAATAAACAGAGGCTCCCATTAGGCAACTTACCCAGAGCAAGTGATAGATTCTAGAATTTGTATCCAGGCAGTTGATTCTAGAGTCTTTGTTTTAATGTACTTGGCTCCACTGTGTATGATAGTCATCACTGGGAAGTCCTCTTTGAAAGTCACTACTATCTTCTAAACAGCCATCATTACTCTCAAAGTGCTTTATTTTTGTATGTGGGGACCCTGGGGATATAGTGTGTGCCCATGTGTTTGCAATCTAGTCTGTGCAGTCGATTCTGATTATGTCAGTGCCCACTCCTAGGATAAGAAATGATTTAGAAATACAGACCCACAAACACATAGGCTTGCTTATTCTTAGCATCCTTCTCACACTTTTGGGAAAGAAGGACTGAGGGATCCATATCAGTCAGGGTAGACTAGGTGTGCTGCAGTAACAAACAGCCCACAACCTCCATGGCTTACAGAAACAGAGACTGAGTTCTTGTGCGCAGTACAGACCTATCAAGAGCCAGCTCCACTCTTCATCTTCTCTGCTTCCAGATCCAGGCTGATGGCACAGCCTCTCTCTCTAGGACTCATCTCATACTGGAAGGAGGCAAGGTGAGCTCTTAGCACTTCTTCCTGGAAGTGACACCTGTCATTTCAGCCCTATTTCATTGGCCCAAGGAAGTGACCTTATCACTACTAGGCAGGGATGTCAGATCTCTTCCTGGATTGAAGAGTAAATAAATGTTCACAATGATATTGTCTCCCATGGTTGCAAAGATGACATTTCTTCCTTGTGCCTTTTCCTGACCTTGCTGCTCCGTATCCTAACGTCACAGGTACCAACAGTTCTTTGAATCTAGAGCTCTTACTTACCCCAAAGCCTGGACAATCTGCTATCTGCACCCCCCACCCCAGCCCTCAGTTACTGTTTCCGTGTCCCCTGCCCCTGTAAAATGTCAACCCCGATTGAAATGCTCCTAATTTTACTCTTCTGATACAAGTTTACTCAGAGTGCAAGGAACACCTAGGTCAGAGGCTCAACCTGACTGGATTCACATCTTTGAAACCTGCTTTGTCTTTCAGAGAAAGTAAAGAGAGACGAAGATAGAGAAAGTGTGACCTACTTTTTAGTATCAGCACCATTTCATCTGCAAAACACGACTTTTTCTCTTCTTATTACGCTGAGCATGAAAATAAAGTGTTTTCCAAAAGACCTGGCTTTGGTTGTCGCGAGCAAGTCCGGGGACTTGTTCAAAAACTCTGATGCACCCTATGAGCAAATGATTCCAGTTTTTTAAAGCCCTTATTGACATCCAGACTGCTCTCACTGTCCACAAATAACATGTGACCCTTTCCTACAAATACCAGCAGCGAGGTAGGACAAAACTAGCTCCCCAACTAGCTGTTTGCTTGATATTAAGCTTTGCCAGTCCAATATAGGTCACATTTCCAACCAGATTTTGTGCTTATCTCTACATTACACCTTGTAGCAAGGGGGAGAAAAAGAGCTTCTTGACATCTTTTTGAAGAATGGCGCTCTTTAAAAAAACATAAGGGAACTTTTTTTTCAAACACTATAATGAGGGTATTCAAGTCTGCAGGCAAAACAGAGCTGTTTGAAAAGACATTAGCCTCGAAACTGCACTGTGCCAGAATAGATACAGCAATGTCAAAATGCTGCATTTGTTTTGCCATTACTTTTCAGTGACTAAAATCGTCTGCTAATGAAAGTTCTAGCTGACATAATTTCAGCACCTGCCGATGGAGGCAAGATGAGTTCGCGGGCCATGAGAAATACAATAAAATTGGGAGCGGACATATACTTCTGAAGCATTTAAACTCCCAAATAATAGTAACAGTGGTTCTTAACATCTTATCATTGTAAAAGTAGGCAGCATTTTTCACAGAGCTTTCACCGTCATTACCTTAATTAAGTCTCCTAATCACTTTGTCATTTAGACCACACAACTTACTCAGATCCTCGTTTTGCTGATGAAACTGGAGCCCAGAGAGGTTCTGTGGACTCTGGGTGTCTGCAGGCCATGACAGCAGAGAGAGGCATGGACTTCCTGCCCACGCTTTCTAAACACTCACTCCTCTAGGAAGCAGGGTATGTGGCTCTAACCTAGTGGGCTACCAGGAAGACATAGGGGACAACTGCAAGCTGGAAGACTCCATCCCCAAAACCATCCTCACTTCTGACACAACTGCAAGTTTGGGGGGTGGTTCCCCAAACCACCCTCAGGTTTGATACTATACTAGGAAGACTCCCAGAATGCACTGCCTGCTGTTATATTCACGGTTATGGTTTATTACAGAGAAAGGGAGAGGCACACAGGGCCAAGCCCAGGAGAAGGCAAACTCAAAGCTTCAATTGTTCTCCCCCAGCAAGTCAGGACACATGGCTCTCCTGGAATTGCCGGGTGACAATAAGCAGGGAGTTTGACGCTGGAATGCCTGCCTGAACGCCAGGGCTGAGTTTTTATTGGGGCTTCCACATATAGTCGTGATTGCTTGATTGATTGATTGCTCACTCATGCCATTGATTTCAGCCTCCAGGTCAGCTGATACCAGGTGACACAGTGTCCCCATCCTGCCATATTGCTGGTCTTTCTGAAATGGCCAGCTCCCACACAAAGATGCTAAGACGACATGGGTGTGCTCAGCCCCTACCCTAAATTACATTAAGACTATCCGATATGACCCAAGGCCTCCAGACTGAAAGAGACACTGCTCTCAGCCATGTATTCTGCAAGCAGTTAGTGTTTTTTTATTTGAAGGATCTCACAGGCAAGGGATTTCGGTCTTCTTATTTGCAGAAGCGGAAGTAGAGGCTCATGGGTTTGACCCCTAAAGCTAATGAGCAGCTGGGCTGGAGCTGGGGCGTTCTCAGGGCCTGGCACCATCAGTAGCACATGGCCTATTTTCAATACGGGCAGCAATTTAAAACTAAGGTTTTATCTGGCTAGAAATATTAAAATGTGTAGAGAAAAATGTTCCACACCCAAGAGTCAAAATTCTCTTTGTGTGCCTTCCTCTCCTTCTAGCTTATCCAGGCTGGCTGCACCCCCACTAAGATATCATCATCATCATCATCATTATTATCATCACCACCAACACCATCATTTTAATTTCTAATCCAGACCATTCCAGAAAAAGGGTACTTACTCATCATCTCCTGCATGAGTCCTTGATCCATCCTGCTATTTTTTGAACATATCTTCCCTAATACCTAGTTTATATATCAACCATTTCAGAAAAGAGCTTCACAGATTCTACATATATATACAAACTCTTAGCTCACAATGGGTTAGCAGCTTTAATCTAGAAATCTCTTGTGACAGGGCAATGTTTCACTCTTCTACGAATCAAGTGGTATATTGGAGAAAATTAAACGTGATGTTTATCTTTATTCTCCCAGAATAATTAGTTTGTATCTGCTTCAGAAATATCAGAGAGGGGATTCAGGGCATTCATCAATGGTGGGCTGGCTGATTGAGAGGAATTATGACTCCACAGACAAGACTCTGGTTAGAAAAGGGGCAGGCTGGGCTGCCTGGGGACAGCACCTGCAGGGCCTTTGAGGTGAGCTTGATGACCCCTGCCTTGTGGAGGGTTTTGACTTGAAGCTGAGAATGCACAGGCATCTTGGCCAGGAGCTTATTAATGTGATTAGGCAAATGTTATAGCACTTTAAGCTAAGCAGTGCTTTTTTTTCTTTTCTTTTCTTTTTAAGTTTGCTTTTTGGGCGGTTGCTTTTGAAACGTTCATTTGAAAAACAGAAGTTGCTATCATCATTTATATTTAGAAATATGTATTGATAAATCAGGATAATGACATAATAGAAAGAATGCAAGCTCTGAGGTCAAGATATCTTACTTAAAACTTGTCTTCGCCACTTATTAGCTGGTTGTCTTTGAGTGAAATACCAAACTGTCTGCAACCCAGATTTCTTATCCATGAAGTCTTTCCATGGTTGTTAGGAGGATGACAAAGCAGATATTGTTAAAATATATGCCAGTCCTTTTAAATGTTTGGAAAGTGTTAGTTTCCACTCTTATTATTCATCCAATGTCGGTTGGTTTCTATGTGTATGCATAACCATTTGTGCCTTTAATAAGCTTACAGTATGGTCATTCTCTCAGGTTTGTGGTATGTTGTCATCTGCTTGTGTTCTTATCATACTTTTTTGTTCTTCTCTTGTAGAACACTTCATTGCAGTGTGTTTTAAAGTGTTGTGTAGACATGTGTATCAATATGGTATCTCTCTCATTAGAGTATAGCATACCATGGGCTCTCAATGTTTATTTTTAAAAGCTGTGAATAATTGTTGAGCTCTGTCTTATGAAATCATGCTCATTGGCTAAGCCTTCAACAAGCCCCATGAAGCAGGCAGATCATTGCTGCCACTGGGTGGCAGCATACCGGGATTGAGAAAACAACCCCTGGACTGCTCAGAATCTACTCTAATAAAAGCGTAATATTGAAATTGACCGTTTCTTTGGGACACCTAAGCCATGCTCACCAGCCAATAAGAGTGGCTGTATGCAAATTAACCCAACCAAGATGGCGGGTGCTGACTGCCTTGCTGCAGGCCCAGGCTGCCTTTCTCCCGCTCCCCGATCCCCGCAAGGGAACTGAGGAGGGGGAGAAAGGTGGCTTGGGCCCATGGCGGGGCCTGTTGGCAGCACCCCAGCCCCCTTGTGGGAATCGGGGAGCGGGGAAAGGCTGGCCTGACCACGAGGCAGTGAACAGGCAGGGTTTTCCCAGCTGTCCAGTGGCTGGAGGAAGATGGGGAGTAGGCAAGCTTCGCAGGCAGGCAGCACCGAGCCCTGGCCACAGCTCAAAAAAGAGAACAACATGCAGGGGATGGCAGAAGTCTGAGAGATCAACACAGGGGGGTGCCTGCTTCAAGCCTCCATGGTGTGCCTGGGGGCAGGCCCCCAGCAGATAGACACACACAGGATGACTGCTTTGAGCCTCAGATGTGGCTGGGGGCAGGCCCCCAGTGGCGACACACACACGCACACATGCACACACAGACACACACAAGGCGCCTGCCAGAGTGGGGCCATCATAGGACATCCACTGAGGGATTCTGAACTGTGAGTGGGGGCAGGCTGGGCTGAGGGACCCCCACCTTCCCCTCATGCACGAATTTCATGCACTGGGCCACTAGTATAAACATAAAGTTCTTAAAGGGCATCAAAGTGAGATCCATGCTCCTCCATTATTGTTTGAAAGGAAAGCTCTCATGAAAATATGTCAACAAAGTGTGGAGTCATAATGCCTTCGTTGGTGTTAAGAAGTGCCCTTACACTTCTAACACGGCCTGCTTTACGTTCCCAGCATCTCAACCAGAGCTCACTTGCATGCTGTTTTCTGCCAGCTTCCACTGGGGAGCCATAACTATAAAACAGAAGGGATAATATTACAGGGAGGAGATGCACATTGTTAATGTATTTATGCTTCACCAAACTGTAAAGACCTCTGTTTCTCAATGGGAATCAGACTTTCACACGTGTCCTCTGCCAGAGGTCCTGGAAGGGGATTCTTCCACCTTTAAGGGCCTCGGTGACATTTTATTTCTCTTCGAAGGTGAAGATGTTGCTCCCTTTTGCAGAGCAACATGTTGCAATGAAGCTGTGCTTGCAGGAAGGCAGCCTGGCTCCAGCCCTGGCCTTGGCCTGGCAGGGTTTGGTCACTTCTTGATTCACTCTTTTTTCATTTTATCACAAGCTTGCCTGCCTGGAGAATAAAGGTCAGGTGTGGAACTGTTTTTGACCCATGGCTGTGGCTGGACAGAAAGAACCTGAACCAAGAGGAGATGGGGGAGGTAGCAGTGAGGGGAGAGTTATCTTCAATTACAGATTTTATAATTGATTAAAGGGGAAGAAGAGCAAAGGTGAGGAGAGACGTGTTCTTAATAGACATTAGAGCCCATTATCGAATCTTAAGAAAATAAAGCATGGACCACAAAATTCAAACGTCCATACTTTATTTTTTATGTTTTGGTTACTTGAGTTGTAAGTTTGTGTCTATGGTTTTGGGGCCATTTGTCATTGAGGGGCAAGAGCACAGTGAAGTTAGAGGCGTTTAGTCACCTGTTGTCACTCATTTTACAGAAAGCAGCCACTTCCTCCTTTGCAGATGTTCTGTGACTGCTGGAGTAGTGTGTCAGCCCACTCATTCCACAGGGCTGATACTCGGGCAGCAGGCACCGGTTTGGCCATCCCAGTGCAGGTTGATAATAGCTACATCAGGCCTCCCTTGACCCAGCAACTCGGGATTACAGACCCCATGGCAGAAGCCTGAGCTCTCGTGTGAGGGTATGTATGGTACCAATTGGCCAGGCCTTATGTTCTATAGGCTGATAAATAATTAGAATAGCTTGGCTGCATTCACAGATGCTCCCGGAGTCAGGCAAGGTGTCCAGGTAAGGATGTGAAATACAGACGTTCTAGGTGCTAGGGAAGCCATTTAGCAGAGCAGTTCAGTGGTTGGAAAAGCTTTGGCAGAAACACCAAGCAAGCCAATGACTTCTGAAGCCTAGAGAAACAGAGGGGATTAAAAGAAGGGGCTCCAGGTGTTCATCGCTTGTGCCTCCCCTGCTCAGCAGGCTTGCTCTCTGGACACAAGCCAACCCGCTAAGTGTGGCATCTTCACCCTCACTCCCCACTGCTGCCTCCCAGCAAGCTGTTAGGAAGTTGCTTGCGTTTTTGAAAGACTCGATGGAAGCAGCCTGTGTTTCTGGAAAGGAGCCTGGGTCTGGGCATCAAGGAAGCCAAGAGCCAACTAGACCTTGCTCCCAGCTAGCTGGGGTGAGACCTCCTCAACATCTGGGTTTTCTCCTGTTTAAAATGAGCCTTGCTTTAAGAAGAGAGAGAGACGTTTACTACCTGGGAGCAGGATTGTCAGTACCAGCTGATGGTTACTGTGACGTAGAAACCACTTAAGTGAGAGCTTGGTGCAGAGAGCAGGATGCCAGCTTTCAGCAGACCCAGTGCTTAGTCTGCGTTTTATCTGGGTGACTTTGGGCAAATCATTTAATTTCCCTGAGCTTCGGTTTCTTCATGTATAACACAGGAGTCATAATAATAAGACATGCTTAGTGGGGTATTTCAAGAACTATCTAGGATGATACATGCCAAGGCTTGGCAATGTGTTTGGTACTTAATAGCCCACCAATACTGTTATTATTTCAACCATTATATGTGTCTATTTACATGTGTGCTTATAAGTTCATCAAAGCAGAGCTTCTGTCTTTTCCTCCCAGTGGCTCACATGCAGCCCAGAGCCTGACCCAAGGTTGTACTTAGTTGATATCCGATAAATGCATATTGGTTATTTGATCTCTGAAATCCATAAATTCTAGCACTGGGACCCCTTGTGTGTTGGCATACTATTCATGGTGCTGCGTTCTCCTTTAAATCCAAGTTGGAGAAAAGGAAGGGAATTAAGGCATAGTTATTAGACTGAATGAAGCACTTATTTGTTGATCTTCTTTGATGCCTGAGCTTGTAACGTTTGTGTCTGACTTGAGTCTCATTTCAGTGCTCCTAAATGGAGAAAATTGCTCTGTGTTCCCTTGAATAAGTGTCTTTCTTTGGAGCAGAGATTAGGAAGGGATTTCTCTTACTGTGTTTATTTTTGTTTCTACCTCTTAAGTTCAGTGAGTTTCTCTTTTGCCCAGACTCTTCCATCCCTTTTGCTTAAGTTTGCAGAGATTTGTGCTTAAAACTGAATAAATAGCCTCAGTACTGTGTGTGTGTGTGTGATGTGATGTGAAGTCTTACTAAAAAGCATAAACAAAAACTCGTAAGTCCCAGATCCTAGATCCTGTGGTCACCTCGACTTCAAAAGCCTGTTGTGTGTATATATTTACATAATGTATTCTCCATGTTTAGGTTTTATTAAACCCATGAGTTTAATAATAGTGTTTTGGACATATGCTTTTTCTACCACTTTTCTTGTTCGGAATATTTTCCCCCTTTTTGAAGTGAATACTGGTTTTTTGGTACAGATATTTGATGCTTTGTAGGCCTGTTAAAATAATGGTAAATGTTTTTCTATATAGATGAAATTTAAGAAATTTTGAGAAGAGCTTTCTTTGATTTATTAGGGGGAAAATGATAGGAAACACAAAATGGAGGCATATTTGGCTTTCTCTCGTCAACAGTTTTATGGACCTGCATTGCTATGTTTTTGTAATGCTGTTTGTAAAACACAGTTTAAGTGATCATGCAGCCTCAGTCTCAGAAAATAAAAAGATATGAACTTGAACCCGAGTTTCTCTGCCAAGAGAATTATAATGCGTTTTAGCCCGAGGCTTCATTCGAGTTAAATTTACAGTGTTTTCCCTAACAATAACAACAACTCAAAGTACCCCTTTAAGTTGAAATGTTTGTTAAACTTTATATATATGCTTGCATATGAATGTACTTCTTTGTATATATAATGTACACTCACATACACTTACATTAGATTTTTAGGGAATTTCCTTTTTGCTTTCAAATCATTGCACAGAATATCCAAGTAGACATTGTGTCAAAATAATCAAAATGCATTTAATGCTCTCTCCAAAAAAATCCATTTAAAAATAAGATCATGGTTTGGGGTTGACTTTCAGACCATGAATTGAAGTGTAAATATTCAAATTATTTTCATAAACTATTCAATTCTGTTGGGCTTTTATGTTACCAACAGTGAAATTTTGTATTTAAGTTTTCCAGCAGTTCTCTTTTTTTAAGAGCCTCAAGTGTCCCATAAAAAGCAAATACTTGAATTTTCAGTTTCTAGATACTGCACATTTTTCCTTGTGCTTGCCTTATTTTTATAACAGTGATTTATAAAGACATTACTAAAGAAAAGGAAAGATGGATTTGGAAGAGGAACTGCTGTATAACACTGCTTTAAAAATCTCTTTCCAATGCTAAGGAAAGAGAAAAACATCCTGAGAGTGTGACCGGGAATCTGAGTGAGAGGGCCAGACCTTGAGTTCTCATCTTCCAAACTTATTCCCTGAGCCTAGTGAAGAAGGAGGGCAAGGTAACATTGCCAGGCTCCAGTTCCACGTCTGGGGTCCAGGGGAGGGTCGACGGAGAGACTAAAAGGCCAGCCTGGTGAGTTGCCCCTGCAGCCTGCCAGTGGAAGAGTAAGAACTAAGGAGACAGCTTTGAAAAGGAAATGGAAAAATGAGGTTCCCAGGGGTTGGTCAAAGCTGCCCAGAATCTGACCTCAGGCTATGCAGTGAGCCCCAGGGAGACAGGGATTCCGGAAATGCTATTGTGCAAGAAGTGGTGCTTGTCCCCAATATCTAGTCCATCCTTTCTTAGTAAGAGAATTTTCCAGGGGATACATGCCGATGCAGAATAAGAATCCCATGCCCTAACTTCCCTTCCAGCTCTCTGTGACCATGTGGCCAAATTTTAGCCAATGGGATGGAAGAGAAGTCCCATGTGGCTTTTTAGGACAAGTCATTGGGGAAGGATCACACCTTCTTGCCTCCTTCCAGCTACTCCTTCCCTTCCTGCTGTCTGGGAGCCATGAGGCTGGCAGAGGATCAGCATTTCGAATGGAGATAGGAGGATTCTGGGTCCCTCAAATCATATTATACCATAGCCTAGAGATGATCATTACTGGTTTTATTTTTGCCCAGTCTTCTTTCTGATTGAAGGTACCATGTTGGGAATTTCTATTAATTGCCATTAGTCCTACTGAATAGATTTATTAAAGACAAGTAGCAGACCCTAACCAGTTTGGCTCAGTGGATAGAGCATTGGCCTGCAGACTCAGGGGCCCCAGGTTCAATTCCGGCCAAGGGCATGTACCTTGATTGCCAGCACATCCCCAGTGGGGAGTGTGCAGGAGGCAGCTGATCGATGTTTCTCTCTTGTTGATGTTTCTATCTCTCTATCCCTCTCTCTTCCTCTCTCTGAAAAATCAATAAAATATATTTTTTAAAAAAAAGACAAGTAGCAGAATGGGAAAATGACTGAGAAAATGGAAGGACAAGGAATGATTGAAAAGTCCTAAGAAGTTACTGTGGAGCCTTTAAAGCTCCCCTAACCAAACCCCACCCCCCACCCCCATAAGTCAACCACTCTTCTGGACGCCAAGATGGCGAAGGCAAGTGAACCACAGTTAAGTGTAGCGGTGACTTTGCTATGGATTATTTCTGGTTCATGCCCATCTCCATCACTAAGGAGTTCCCATATGAACCTGGGCATGCCATTAGCAGCCTCAGTTTCCTCATCCATAAAAAGAGAATAATAATATCTACCTCCTATAATGGATGTGGGCATCACATGAGAAAGTTGCACAGTGAGTAGCCTATGGCAGATAAGTTTTAATAGATTTTAGTTGTTTTGTTGTTGTTGTTGTTCTTGTTTTAAAAAAAGGTTGACAGAAGGAAGACAGAGCTATGTGAACACAAGTAGACTGTCCTCACACTCAGGAATAGTGGGGAACTGTCAAGGGTTTAGGGATGCAGTGTGGTGAGTAATATGGGAGACAGGTCAGTGTGCTCTGGGAACTGAGAAAGTCCCATGTTGGACTGAAGGGGGCAGAGGTAGTCAGGGAAGTCCCCCTTTTACTCTGGGACTGGGCACTACCATGAACAAGAAATGGAAAGGATGGAGAGGTGATGCAGGGAAAGGAATAGTCCCAGAGCATGTATGTTGAGCCAGAAACGAAATACCCAGCTGTGCAGGGCCAGACCATCTTGCTGGGCTGGGCCAGTCAGGTCAACGCCTATTACTGGGCACCAACTTTGGGAATTAGGATGTGTTTTTCACCTTAAGAAGCCTATAGTCTAATAGAGGAGGCATATATAAAAGTAATTGTGTAACAGCACAGAATATGCAGTCATGGGATCATCTAGCAGCCTGGCTGGAATACAGAGGGGACAAGAGTTTAATTTTGTCCATCTGGGCAAGACATTGAAGAAGGGTTTACAGAAGGAAAGACACTTAGGCAGAAGTATGATGGCAATTCCAGGTTGGCAGTACCAGCTTGAGTTGTTGGTATGTCCTAGGGGCTTGAGACCAGCCCTTTATGCTGAGAGCGGCAGCCCTTTCTCTGAGCCGCCCCTAAAGCACCAGGTCAAACTCCTCAGGAGGAACCGAGATGTCTGGGTGTGTCCACCAAGCAGAGAGGTTTTTCTGAACCTGACCGAGTAGTGACCTAGGGCAGCCCTGAGACAACCCCAGGTGCCCGCCAGCCGTTTTCCATGCCTGTGTTTTTCTTCATATGGGACACAGCCTATGCCTGGATGAGAACATGCTGTGTAAGAAGGTTCTATTCACTTCGCCCCTCAGAATGTGCAAACCGACAACCACAGACAGATCCCAGATGCTGCTTTCCTGCTCTCGCGGACCTTGAAGTGGGCCCTGCCAGCAGGCTCACCTGCCAAGGGATACGCCGTCCTCGAAATGTTCCTGGCACCATCTTCAAGGGGTGCCGACCCAGCGCTGGAATCGCTGACCTCCTTGAAAGAGAAGCCTGCAGCTGTGGCCTCTGGGGTGAATTCCCCTGATGGGAGGACCCCGTGGACTTAAAACAGACCTAATCCACATCACAGAGAGCTGGCTCACCCCTCACAGCTGGGGAGTTGGTGGTTTCTAGGAGGGACCTTACCAGAAGGGAGATGACTCAGGCTGGTCCCAAGCCCCTCCTGAAGACCAGACAGACAAGGTGCGGGGCAAAGAGACAAGTCCAGAGGACAGATGTGAGCTATGTAAAGTCACCCAGCAAAAGAACATGCTGAAGGCTGAGCTCTGCCCCCTCCCCTCTGGTAGAGCTATCCATGTCCAAAGAGTAGAACATTTCCGTCCCCCCCCCCCCGAATGGATTCGAGGTTCACTGACTGTAAGATCGAAATCTATGTTGGGGATCAGGGCTTGGGAGGCATAGGGATCAGTTGCTCCCTCTGAGTACTTTCTCCTATGGGATACCCTTTCAACAATTTGTTTAAAGGTAACATGTTGCATCATGGTTGTAAAGACCAGGTGTTAGGATAGGTTAGGTGAGGGTTGGTTAGAGGAAGCAGTGTGAGCCCCTCCTTTGAAATAGCACTGAGGCCCATGGCAAAAGTGATTGGAGGGTGACATCTGTTTTACAGGCTGACCTCCTTCTGCAATCCACTCTGCAATCCACAATCCCCTAGTGACATGGGATCATGCAGAGAGAAACCTCAGTGGCAGAACCAGAAATTTAAACTAGTTAGTTGGCAATGGGGCCCCAGCAGATTTTTTTTTAAATAGGACCATAACATGGTAACAAGTGTGTTTCTGAAAGATTTAAGTGTGTAGTTTATTTGTATTAAATACATATATATGGATGTCACATATCAAGGAAAAAGAAACTAGAGGCTGAGAAACAAGAGGTTATGATGATATTTTAGCTGAGCGGTGATGAGGTTTTAAACTTTGTTGATGTGTCGGAGTGAGAGTGGAAGGAGTGGGTTGAGAATGGAGAATAGTGATTAATTGAGAGGACGGCTGATTGGATGTCAGTGGGAAGGAAGAAGGAAAGAGGCAATGATGACTTTTGGTCTGAGCACAAGGAGAGTGGTGGTCCACGAACAGAAATGGGGAAGGCAAGATCAGCAGCTGGCGTGGGGCCAGTGGAGAGTTTAATGGCTGACTTGATATTTGCAGTGGGTGACCTTCCCTGTCACCTTAGTCCCAGTCCCTGGCAGAATGCTGCAGGTTGGCTGCGTACAGTGCTCCCTCTCACAAGAGTTTTTGCAGCGCCTATCCTGAATGGCTATGAACCTTTTGAAAACCGTGAAATCAACCCAAGTTTTATATTATCTCCCCTCCAGAGCCCATTCCTCTCTGTGCTTACTTCTCACTGGATAAATAATGAATGCATGAGTGAATGCTGACAGTTGAGGCAACTCATTAAAACCCATGCCAGCCTTGGATATTTTTATTATTATTGTGGCAAAATACACATAACATAGAATTTACTATCTTTTCCTTTTCTTTTTTTAATACTCGCCTGAGGATATGTTTCCATTGCTTTTAGAGAAAGAAGAAGGGAGAGAGAGGGAGAGAAACATCTGTGTGTGAGAGAAATATCCATTGGTTGCCTCCCACAAGGGCCCCCCCTCGGGATAGACCTTCAACCTTTTGGTGTACAGGATGATGTTCCAGCCAACCGAGCCACCTGGCCAGCCGGACTACTTTTAAGTGTACAGTTCATTAGCATTAAATACATTCATATTGTTGTGAAACCATCACCACCACCACCCCCATACTCTTTCATGTTGTAAAACTAAAACTCTATACATGTTAAACAATAACTCCCCATTCTCCCCTATCTCCAGCCCCACCATTCCACTTTCTATCTTTATGAGTTTGACTACTTTAAGCACATATAGCTAGAATCATACAGCATTTTTTTGTTTGTTTCTGACTAGCTTATTTCACTTAGCATAATGTCCTCAAGTTTCATTCATGTCATAGTATGCATCAAATTTTTTCTTCTTTTTTAAGGCTAAATAACATTCGGTCATATGTATATACCACATTTTGCTTATCCATTCATCTGTCGATGGACACTTGACAGATGTCAGTCAGTAAGTGACTGTGAACTTGGGTGTACCAGTCTTGAATTTAAACTTGCTTTCTGAGTCTGGCTTCCACCACTTCAGGCCTTCTCAGGTTCCTTGCCGGCAAGGTCCATAGGCTGCAAAGGGATTTGGAACGTGTCTTGGTTGTACTTTTTCCTCCTGGTTTGGAAACCAACTTACCCGAGGCAAGGGGAGCTTTCTGACAGCAGCTCAGCAATTACAGTTGCCAGCAAATGGCTCCAGTAGATCAACCACGAGTTAAGTAAGAAAAAGTAAGTGCTACTGTTTGAAGTATGTCTAGAGTATGGTTTTAATCCATCACTGTCGGGCTTGTATAAAACTCCAGGCTTCTGTAACGCTTTAACTGGAAGTATTATAGGGTGTCACATGTTCACTGGAAGCCAAGAGAAGCAAGGAGTTTTGTTCATAGTTAAATCTTGTAAAGATGCTTTTAAAAGCATATTAATCCATTAGTAATCCATTTGGATTTTGGAATATGGTCATATATTATTTGGTACAATCTGTACTAAACCAAGTCCTGGAAAATTAAGTGGAAATATGGTTATAAACTACAGGAACTTGAAAGCAGTCTCTCAATAACGCCTTCTCATTAGTCATCCCCATTCCTAGATCTTAAAATATTTTTGTTACATCACATTTCCATTGAGTGGGACATATAGGATTGTTTTTCAGAGACAGGGGAGGATTTTAATTTTTTAAACATTTCAACTTTACCAAAAAATTACCAGAATAGTATGAGCAATGTTTTGCCCTGATTCACAAATACACCTGTATTAATTATGCTAATTAAATAATGATAGCATATTAACAACGTGATCTTTCCTTTTGAGTGTGTGTTTTCTAAGGTTATGTAAATGTGTGGCACTGCTAAACATATTATTTATTGAGCTTTGTAGGGTGCCAAGCTCTCTGAGAAGAATTGTCTTGCATGATTTAAATGTTCTTATATGAATTAATCCTCGAAGTCCTCCTGTGAGAGTTTGATGGCTTTCTCAAGGCTGGTAGCCAGCAGTAAAGCATGGATGCCCACTCGGACCCTGCAATTTCAGATCCTGAATCCCTGCCATGCCATCATCTGATTTTGTAAGTCAGGACCTTCCTGGACCCCAGGAAAGACTGGGTTACTGCTCTCAGAGGAGAGGGAACAAATATTAAGGCAGGATTTCCACACATATGGAAGTGAGCTTGAGACATGGCACAGTGGGCAAAGACAGAGGAGGTCAGCATTGGCCAGACTCTGCCTCTTCAGACTAGTGTATGGAGAATCCTTCAGAGCTCAACCTCCAAATCAGAATCAGTGTGTATTGCCAATGATGTTAACCATGGTGATATTTATCAAATGGAAAGAATCAGCCAAGGTCGATTTGGGAACCACCTTGTGAGGCTGAAAAACCTTCAAAGGCACAGACTTTACTTCATTCATATTTCTGTCCCTAACAGCTGCCTTGGTGGCCCTGATCCATTGGTCATTCAGCTGTTGGAGCTACATGTCCCATTAATATTTAGGAGAGTCATCGGCAGGATTCTCTTAAATACAGCAAATATTAAGTAATTTCTGAGCATTTTAGTTCATTCATTCATTCATTCCATGGGTATGTACACCTACTATGGACTAGTTTGGGGGATGTAGCAATGAAATGAGACAAAGGCTTTTTGTTTTAGTGTAGTTACATCATCAACAAATAAATGAGTGAGCAAGGTACACATTAGAGAGAAGTGTTAGATATATGGCCAATTATACTGGGAAAGGGATAGAACAGGCCTGGGAAGGAGAGGAGGCTAATTTGATTTGGGGATCAGAAAAGTTTTTAATTAATCTGAGATCTAAATTGCCAGAGGCAGCCCATGAGGTGCTGGAAAGCAAGAGGTCCAGACAGCCCAGGCCAGTTGCTCAGTGGTTAGAGCATAGGCCCACCCACCAAAAGGTTGTGGGTTTGATTCCTGGCCCCGGGTACATACCAAGGTTGCAGGTTTGATCCCTGGCTCCGGTCTGGGTGTGTACAGGAGGCAACCAATTGATGTGTCTCTTTCACATAGATACTTCTATCTCCCTCCCTCCCTCCCTCCCTTCCACTCTCTCTAAAAAAACATCAAAGGAAAAAATACCCTCTGGTGAGGATTAACAAAAAAATAATAAATAAGTAAGAGGTCTAAGCAGGGGAACAGCAACTGCCCATTGCCACTTTGGTACATATTAAAAACAGAAAGACAGGAGATGAAATGTGATGAATTGGATTTAGATGGAAATCTGATGAGATCGAAGAGGTAAAAAATTTGGAATTCCTAAGTATGCTAGGCAGCCACTGGAGAGTTATAGGCAGAACCAAGAAAAACCCCATTGGATCTGCTGCTCACCTGAGTGGACTCCAAGTCACGTCCATGCTGCTTGGAACAAAGACAGTTGTGTATTAGTGTATATTTGCTGAGTATCTTTTGTCTGTCAGACACTGGGGTAGATGCTGTGCTTTCAAGATGAATAAGAGGCAGTACCTGACCTGGAAAGGCTCCTATCTGGAGAGTGTGTTTGCCATTCTTTGTAATGTGTTTTCCTTAGGCAGTAAGGCATGATTCTGCAATCGCTGGGCTCATTTTCTTAGAATTTCCCTTTTATGAATTACTTTTGATTCTTGATTCTTTTGATTCTTTATTCCTTCTTTGGCATCATCTCATCAGTGGCAAATGTTTTTATCCTTTGAGGGTAGACTTTTAATTTTTTTGGAAATGGCCAAATGTTGTTTCAAGTCTAGTCTAATGAATAATGCAAAGGATTAATTTATTGTCAAACAAGGAAATAAACAAACAAGGCCGATTTATTCTTTTGGATGTGACTTCTAAAATGGCCTGGGATGCCATTGTATCAAATGGTCAAATATCAAATATCCAATTATCAAAGTGAAGTTCCTTAAAACATACGTGTTTAGACTTTAAGAGCACCCAGGTCTACTGAGGAAAATCCTATTTTGGGGTAACCCTCCCCTTTATAATGAAAACCAAATTTCATTCTCCCTTCACATCACTTCCCTGTGAAGGTGATATGAGTCTGATAATCTTCTCAGCACAGAGGTATGGATACTGATTTCGATATTTTATGTGCTTTTGCTGAAGCTCCTTGAATCTTGTTGGAGAGACTCAGGTTGTCCTGTTCAGCTGCTTTTAACCACATAGGATATTCATGGTCAGGCATGGAATCTACATAACTGGGAAATTTAAATCTATTTCTATTTTTAAAAAAATTATAGGCCCGAAGCTTTTAAAAATAAACATTAACTTTCATCCCATTATACAAAAATGCTTTTGAGGTGGTCCTCATTTATTTCGGCCATGGTCTTCAGAGACTTGGGACAATAATATATTTTTTCTATCTTATGCAAATGTATGCAGATTTTTAAAGCATGCATGCATGTATTACACACTTTGTAAATTCAAGTAATAGAAATGTTTGTGTGTATAAATAGATAGAATAAGAAGTATACATTTTGTATAAAATAACCTCTTTGGTATTTGTTTACCCTGATTTTTTGATTTATGAGTCGTCATTGCTCACTATAGAAGAAGAAAAATAAATATGCAAAACACTGGTAGACTTTTAATGGGGTTACTTCCCATCTTAGCTCAGTGTTTCTCCACTGAAGCTGACCTTGAAATTGCTTTTTAAATACAAGTCAAAATATGCAAATTCCAGAGTATCAGGATGAGTATCCTATGTTAGGAGCTCTTTCAAATTCATATTTTTACATCATTTCCATCCATCTTACATCCTGTGCTTTATCTGCTTCTTAATCCATTAGTATCTGAGTGGTGGGCATATGGGTTTCCTCAAATGCACTAATCCCCACTAAAGTTAAAATACCTCTAAGCATGTGCATGTATGTTTTTCTATCTTTTTCTTTTTTAAAAAATGTGACTTTATTTTCTTTTGAATAAATAGGAAGCATTGCATGCCTCAGGGTTTAATGCCTTCCCTTTTCAGTCTCCATGACGCCAAGGCGCTCTGTGTCATCTTATTGCCCCCTTCACCCTGTGGCTCAACTTTGATTTCCGAGTCTGTCGTGAAAAGGAGTTGATCCCAGTCTGACATACGACTTCAGACTAGCAGTTGCATCAGTAGCGTATTTGTAGTCACTCATCATGTCTGTGCTGTCCATTTCATTGGATCCCTAGGAAGTCCCTTCTGTCCCCTGCTCATATTTCATACGGGTCTTCTGGAACCTGCACGGTGCTGAGATGTATATATCATGTCCCCTTCATTATGTCCAGCAAAACTCACAACCATGAATTTCACTGAAGTATATGATTGGTCCCGGACTGCCTCCCCCGGCACAGAATCCTCTTCTGGACGCATTCTTGCAGTTAGACAAACAAGCAGATATACCGAACCGGTGCATGAATGAATAGGAAATATCCCAGTTCCAAAGGATAAATCTATCATGTGGCAGTGAGAGTGTTCAGGCAAACATTTGGTTCTGGGTCGCTTGGAGGATTGGGCCCGTGCTATAATTAATGCCACTAGCAGTGAAAGGACATTAGGGATGTCTCGCATGTTGATTATTTCTTCATTGTGTTTATCCAAGTTTCCCGGCCTTGGAAGCTCTGTGGCCATTGCCAAAGAAAGCCCTGGAGACAGAGCATTAGCGGCTGCTCCCTTGTAAGAGCATCATTACCCCGCTCCAAAGTCCTTTTTTTTTTGTCAATAGAGGATGAAAACATTATTGGATTCAGGAGTTCATAGTAGTCCTGTATGCAGCTGGGGATGGAGGGGATAGATTTATGAAATGGACCATTTCAAATGGCATTATCTTCCCACAGTGAGGTACACCTTTCATAAATCATGGGAGAGTGCTCAGAAAATAGAGCATTTGTTATTTCTGCAATACATTGTATTTGCATCCCCCAGAATTCTAGGAAAGAAGAGAATCTTAGATTTCCTTCCTTGGGTTTGAAAAAGCAATTCATGGCCTTACAGTGAAATTATAAAAAGAAGAGGAAATGTAATAAAACAAAAGAGTTCTTCATTAAGTCAAGGATTATGCCTTTACTAATAATTTTAAAAATCATGATGATTGCCCTAGCCGGTTTGGCTCAGTAGATAGAGCATCAGCCTGTGGACTGAAGGGTCCCAGGTTCGATTCTGGTCAAGGGCATGTACTTCGGTTGCAGGCTCCTCCCCGGCCTGGGCCCTGGTTGGGGCTGGTGCAGGAGGCAACCAATCAATGTGTCTGTCCCACATCAATGTTTCTCTTTGTCTTTTCCTTTCTCCTCCACTCTCCCTAAAAATCAATGGAAAAATATCCCTAAGTAAGGATTAAAAAAAAAAAAAAACTAGAGGGAAATGGTTCCTCTGTGTTACCTTTGTAGCCTTAGATACAGCTGGGAAAATCCAGAATAAGTGGGGAATTAAATATCTAAACTAATAAAAGCGAAATATTAAAATTAACCGTTTCTCCGAGACAGGGTAAGCCACGCCCACCAGCCAATCAGAGCGGCTGTATGCAAATTAGCCCAGCCAACATGGCGGCCGCCACTCCCGGACCTGAGTAAACAGCCCTTTCCATTGCGGCAGGAGAGAAAGTGAAGCTGAGCCCCTCAGCTCAG